>CM076575.1:1828914194-1829035621 GCA_034641835.2 Pinus albicaulis | reverse complement strand
ACACATTTATTCCACAAAAAGAAATGCAGAGTGAGTACTATCATTCTAACTAAGCCTCCATGCTTTTCTATATTCTATAAAGACATGCTGAACAAAATGTTGATCATATAGACAACACTAGTGAAAATCGACATGTTATTAAACAATATCACTTTTATATTAGTGACGATCATACACATGATACATATTTTGTACAACATTGTTTTGAAAATATTTATGACTCCTTGAAAAGTCATGAAATAAATTCAATGAACATTGGATATGGTTAGATGGATGCGCATGTCAATTTAGATCTTCACGATCATTCTTTTGGTTGTATCATCTTCATATGAAAACCAACATTAAACATTTTTGGAATTTCTTTGAGATTGGTCATGGAAAAAGAGAACATGATGGTGCAGGGGCATGTATAAAATGAGAACTTCGAAGATATAAAATGGAATACTCTGCAAACCAACTTGTCTCAGTGGAACAATTTGTTCAATGGTGCATCGCTACACTAAGCCATCAGACTAACCGATCAAGGGAAGTACGAAGGTACACAATTTAATTTTTATTGGATTTCTAATTTTAAACATTATTGATCACAATGATTATCTTTGATTGTATTTTGAATAACATATTTATATTCTTGTTTGAATTTTCCATATATTTTTTTTTGGCATATTGGGGTCCAATATGTATACATATTGATTGAAGATGACATCGAAAAAATAAAAGGGACTCGAAAATTGCATTCAATTAAACAAATCTGTCCACAAATGTGTTTGCATTGGATAAAGTAAATTATTCTTGTTTTTGTCAAGTTTGCATAGACAACACATAATAAAATGATGTTTGTGAAAACAAAATGTATGTAAAATATTGGAAACATACAAAAATAAACACAAAGGGGAAAATTTCCATTGCAAACTTTGAATAAATGTAATATGAGGAGACTACAATATCATCCGAAGGTGATCAAGTTTTAGATCTTGTTAGAGAAGGTAACATTTCAATTTCTTTAAAATGATATATATATATATATATATATATATATAGAAATAGATAATAAAATCAAGTACACATGTTAGTTTAAAGTTATTTTTTCATGTTAACTATGATCTAAATTTAAATGCATAAGTTTTTACTATTGTTACACCTACTACCAATGATGAAAATGTGAAGTATTATATGATAAGTTGCACTGAATGAAAGATGAAATTATTGGAAAACTGTGATGATAACTGGTTTCATATGACAGAGGGTCTATTATTCTTAAAGGCTATTTTTTCCAATAAACTCATCAAAGTCGGGATTTTGTTTACTTTCAAGACTATGAACCTGATGTCATAAGTTGTCAATATAGTCACTTGGTATGTGCAACACACATAACGTTGATAGAAGTTCAATCAAAGAAAAATTGAAAATTAAGAAATGGAAAATTTCAAAAGCCGAGCATGAATGGATCATTTAAGATGGCATTCCATTGGAATTTTTTTGATTGAAATACCCAACAATTTCTTCTCTTTGATTCATTTTTTAGAGCTTCCAGAACTCAGCTAAAAATTGAACTAGCCTTTTTGTGTTATATGTACAAGTGTTTGCACATGTACATTGTTTTGGTACATGCACATGAGTAGTTTATACACGTGTACACATACACATGTATATTATCTCATCTTAAATGATTTCATACATTCTCTGGTACAATTTTTCATAATGTCATTATTGCAAAATGTACATATTTGTGTATCTAGCATAGTTGATATAATGCAAATTTTAAGTTGCACAATTTTGTTTTAGATGTATCTATTAATTAAATTATAATATTAATTCTTGAATGAAAAATGTGTGGTACATGTTTTGTAATTTCCAATTTACTATCAATTGAAAGTAGATTTTATATGTACATTAATGAAAAATGTTGTGCACTGGATATGTATTTTAATGTAATTTTAAAATTTTATGATTGTTTGACATATCTAAGAACACCAAGAATTTATGATTGTTTTTAGATATATACATCGATATGTATTGTACTTTAATCATTTTTACATATATTCAAACATGTACTTCAATCATTTTTAGGTACATATATTCATGTTAACTTTTTTTTTTTGGGTAACTTGGGCTAAACTGTATTAAAAACATGAAAAAATGTACAAACGAAATGGGTAGAGATGGCAAGTAGTGCTTAGCCTATCCCTACCTTGGTAGTGTTAAAAATAAACCAAGGTTGGGGTTACCTCAAAGGAGGAAACCAACCCCTTAAGAGTGTCATCCGGTCTTGTAATACAAAATATTCAGTGGTCCATATAAAAAAAAAGAGCTAAAGTATATCCTGAGGTGACAAAAAACAGAAATTAACCTTGTTACAAAAAAATATGGAGTTCCTTCATCTTCATCCGTCGTATGATCCTCTTCCTCTATCAGGAACTCGTGTTGTCTAGCAATGGATTCCTCCTCAGGTGTGGGAATTTAAGGAGGCTTCGGAGGGGCCGCATGGACTATGGGAGTGACTGGGTACTCAACATTGTAATTTTTGGTCTAGACATCATCCAAGTCCATAACCCAAATTCCTATCTCCTCCCCCGTGGGCTCCTAAACTTGAAGTGGGTTTGTTTTCTTAGGTAAAGGCTGAACATATTGCAGAATAGTGGATTTCATGTGGCCTCTTATACCCTTAGGCTTCTTCGGAGGAAAAAAAGTCTCCCTATGAATGCTATCAAACTCTTGAAGAGCCAACACATCATGGCTATTAGATGTAGAGCCCTCAGTGGATTCTAATAGCTAGTCGTGGCCACAGTGAGAGCAACCTGAGAATGCACCCCTGTAGCTGCCCCTGATGGGCTTCTGACACTAGCGCAGGGCCATGGTATGGCTTTTGACCTACAATTAAATGATTTTTTTAGATATATACATCGATATGCATTGTACTTCAATCATTTTTACATATATTCAAACATGTACTTCAATCATTTTTATGTACATATATTCAAGTGAACTTAAATATGTAAAACCATTTATGATTGTTTTAAATGACATGCATAATCATGCAAAATGTCCTTAAATATCACCTAAATAATATATGTATCCTAAAATTATATAACATTCGCACACATGATAAAATTCATAACATGAACCAGTGTATGTTTTAATTGTAATTTGAAATATCCATTTATATTAATTTTATATTTAAAAAATAAAATGACAACTTGAGTTTTAATAACAAAACATTATATCACAACATGTCATCACATCCCAAATGTAGTTCAACTATCCAAAATATACACGTGTTTTATAATTTGAAATTTCCATCTAGATTCATTCTATATTTAACAAATATAATGACAACTTGAGTTTTAAAAACAAAACATTATATCACAACATGTGATCACATGCCAAATGTAGTTCAACTATCTAAAATATACACATGTATACTTGTTTTGTAATTTTAAATTTCCATCTAGATTCATTTTATATTTAACAAATAAAATGACAACTTGAGTTTCAAAAAGAAAACATTATATCACGACATGTGATCACATGTCAAATGTAGTTCAACTATCCAAAATATACACATTGTGCTTTGTAATTTGAAATTTCCATCTAGAGATTCATTTTATATTTAACAATAAAATGACAACTTGAGTTTTAAAAATAAAACATTATATCACAACTTGTGATCACATGCCAAATTTAGTTCAACTATCCAAAATATACGCATGTATGTGTTTTGTAACTTGAAATTTCCATCTAGATTAATTTTATATTTAAAAAATAAAATTACAACTTTAGTTTTAAAAACAAAACATTATATCACAACATGTGATCACATGCCAACAATAGTTCAATTATTCAAAATATACACATGTATGTATTTTGTAATTTGAAATTTTCATCTAGATTCATTTTATATTTAAAAAATAAAATGACAACTTGAGTTTTAAAAACAAAACATTATATCACAACATGTGATCACATGCCAAATGTAGTTCAACTATCCAAAATATACACATGTATGTGTAAATTGTAATTTGAAATTTCCATCGAGTTTCATTTTATATTCAACAAATAAAATGACAACTTGAGTTTTAAAAACAAAACATTATATCACAACATGTGATCACATGCCAAATGTAGTTCAACTATCCAAAATATACACATTATGTTTTGTAATTTGAAATTTCCATCTAGAGATTCATTTTATATTTAACAAATTAAATGACAACTTGAGTTAAAAAAAAAACATGATATCACAACATGTGATCACATGCCAAATGCAGTTCAAATATCCAGAATATACACGTGTTTTGTAATTTGAAATTTCGATCGAGATTCATTTTATATTTAACAAATAAAATGACAACTTGAGTTTTAAAAACAAAACATTATATCACAACATATGATCACATGCCAAATGTATTTCAACTATCCAAAATATTGACATGTATGTGTTTTGTAATTTGAAATTTCCATCTAGATTCATTTTATATTTAACAAATAAAATGACAACTTGAGCTTTAAAAACAAAACAAATTGAGTTTTAAGAACAAAACATTATATATTAGAACACGTGATCACATTCCAAATGTAATTATCGAAAATTTAAAATAATTCTTGATAAAAGTAAATGTAGTTTGAAACTATATCCAAACAATAAAATATGTCCAAAATTTATATCACATGAACAATAAAAGTAAATATATATAACAATGCATATTGTTACAAGTATCAAGTTATATAGAAAAGTAAATATGACTGCATAGATAAGACTATATATAGAAAATTAAATGTAAGACTATTTATCAAATAAAATGTTGCACATGTGCATCATCAATCAAATACAGATAGATCCAGTGTATTTTCCAGCAGCGTCCTGAACCTTGTGCTATCCTCTGAAGAATGGGGAACATGTACACAATGTATACAAACATTAAAATTTAATGTTTTAAAATGGAATGAGAATGTATAACTTCATGTAAAAAAACAAAAAATCATGCAATACCTCATGTAGTTCCCTCTCCATTGTATTTTGTTGCTCGTCCATTAATACATCCTTCACAGTAAACTATAAAACATCCATATACAAGTATATATATATGTGTGTGTGTGTGTGTGTGTGTGTGTGTGTGTGTGTTAGGTCCCTATATTACTAGTATAGTCCCTTATTGTTATTACCCTTATTGTTATTATTGTACCCTTGTAATCCCCATTTTGTTATTATTGTGCCCTTAAATTATTATTGTTAGGTTGGTTAGGATTACATTGTGGCCCACTAGGATTACATTATGGCCACATGGACTCCTATATATAGAAAGGAGGTTTTGTAAATTGTATCATCCAAGAATTGTTCATTTATGTAATGTATAGGAGGTTGCCCCCTCGAAGTGGCTTATTTCTAAGGCATTGATATCTCTTTTCTTCTATTTTTGGAGCTAGTTACACAACATTTGGTATCAGAGCTTTGGATTCTAGGGTTTTGCTGCTCCAAAGAGGTCATCATGGAATTTTCTCTATAAATTTTTTTCTACGAAGTTTCAAAAGATAAATTTTTTAGGGTACGAAGCAGAAATCCTGAGGAAGATTTTCTAGAAATTTCAGAGCTTGGTTCGCAACATTTTTGGAGATATGATCTGTGGAAGATAGTGCTTTTTCAAGCTCCCGAATTTCATCTCAAAGAGGTGATCGTGGGAAAATTTCAATAACTCTCTCTCTGAGCATCGGATTGGAGTGCCGTAAAAAGTGGTCACAATTAAATGGACTATAGTTTCTTGGATATCAATTTCAGAGGTGAAGGATGAAACAATGACATGTGGCAATTCGTACAAGTTCACTCTATTGAACCAGTCCATAATTAGGTCATTGTGGGAGATTGGACATAACTTTGTCTTGGAGAATACAAATTATGTCAGAACTGTGGCATTCAAAAGAGAATTTAGAGGGCTACTTCAGTGCTGAATTTTAGATATTTAAGAGCCACAATCATAGAGATAATCTAATTTCAATATCGATCTCCTCAAAATCAAGAAAAAGGTGTGTATTTGTTTTTCCGAATTGCATAAGTCTTGTTTGAAAAATCAATTTGAATTGATTCCAAGGGCATATTGTATAATAGATATTAGTATTGGGTTCTAAAAAATGCCCCGTAAAAATAATTCAACACCCATTAAGCCTTCAGAAGGCTCTACTATGACTCATGAAGATGAAGAATTGCAACATGATCTATCAAAATTACAAGAGCAAGTGCACCAAATTTCGCTCTCGCAAAAAGCAGCAAAAAATGAAATGGAAGTTTTGAAGAAAGGCGTGGAAGAAAAGATGGATGGTGTGAAGAATAATATGGATGGTTTGAAGAAAGGCGTGGAATCTAAGATAGATGGCATGGAAGCTGGCATGGAATCTAAGATGGATGACATGGAAGATAAAATGGAAAACATGAAGAATGATCTAAAAGCAGACATAGAAGGTTTGACAAAGTTGATACAAGAAATGTTTCCTAATGGTGAAAAGATAGTAGAGGAAACTCATGATGAGAACAAAATAAATGTTAATCGTGATTTCATAAACTCTAATGTTGGAGGGAAGAACCACCATATTCCAAAAATGGATATGAGGAAGTTTGATGGAAAGGATCCTGTAACATGGATACTACGGATGGAGCAATATTTTGATCTCCATAATGTGCAAAACACACAAAAGGTACGCATTGCAACTTTACATTTAGAACAAAATACATTTGTATGGTATCGATGGCTTTTCTCCCGTAAAAAAATTGTCACTTGGCCAATTTTTATGGAGGAAATGATAGCACATTATGAGGATACAAAGAGCAACACCTTCTTTAGCCAATTGATAAATCTCAAACAAAAGGGTTTAGTGGGGGAGCACATTGAGGACTTCCAAAAATTGAATATAAGGGTAACCGATATTCCAGAGGAACACATGATTGATCTCTTCATAGGTACTTTAAATGATAACATCAGACATGAAGTTCGCGTTTTGGAACCTGATTCGTTGGAGAAGGCATTCAGGTTGGCAAGAAAAATTGAATGTAAAATTATGGTGACAAGGAAGCCTACCACTCACTTCTATAAAGAGGGAAGTGTTGCTACTCCTAGATTTCCACAACCTACAAGGTTGACACCACAACAATTGGAAGAAAAAAGAGCAAAGGGCTTTGCTACAGTTGTGATAGAAAATACACTAAAGGTCATAAGTGTGCTAAGAAGAAATTATTTTACATAGATTGTGAAGAGGAAGAAGAAAATGAACAAGAAGAGGATATACACCAGGAACCAGCCCTAGAAGAGGAAGAAATGAATCTAACCATATCGTGTAATGCACTGGCAGGAATTACCACTCCTCAAACTCTCAAGATAGAAGGACATATCAAGAAGAAAAAGGTAATAGTGTTGATTGATTCAGGTAGCACCCATAATTTTATTCATTGTAAGGTAGCCAAGGAATTAAATTGTTTCCTATACCCAGAACCAAAATGTCAAGTGATGGTTGCAAATGGAGGAACTATAAATTTCTCTGGAAAATACCATAATATCAAGCTAACCATGGGGGAATATGTATTGACTAGTCCAATGCTTTCCATTCCTATGGGAGGTGCTGATGTTGTACTAGAAGTAAAATGGTTACAATATTTGGGGACGGTAGTTTTTAATTTTCAAGAAATTTTCTTGAATTTTTTTCAGAAGGAAAGGAATTCGAATTACGGGGTATTGCAGGGAAGCCAGGAAAGATAATAAGCTCTAATGTCATGACAACGTTTCTAAAGAAAGAACAACGAGGTGTAATTTCACAATTATGCTCACTAGAAGTTCCAACATCAAAATCATCTATTTCTGCAGATCTCCAACAAGTATTGGACAATTATTCCAAGGTGTTTGAAACTCCCAAAATACTCCCACCTATTCGTGATCATGATCATGCTATTAATTTGATTCCAGGAAGTGTTCCTCCAAGCATCAGGCCTTATAGATATCCTTACTTCCAAAAGAGCGAAATTGAACGTATGATTGCAGAAATGTTAGAGGCGGGTATAATTCAACCTAGTCAAAGTTCTTTCTCTGCTCCTGTAGTATTGGTACACAAGAAGGATGGATCATGGCGAATGTGTCCAGATTATAGGGAGCTCAATAAGATCACCATTAAAGATAAATTTCCCATTCCTGTTATTGATGAATTATTGGATGAATTACATGGAGCAATTTATTTTACCAAGTTGGATCTTCGTTCAGGATATCATCAAATTAGAATGAAGACTGAAGATATTCCAAAAACATCGTTTCGAACTCATGAGGGTCATTATGAATTTTTGGTCATGCCTTTTGGCCTTACCAATGCACCTTCTACATTTCAAGGGTTGATGAATTCCATTTTCAAACCCTTCCTTAGAAAATTTGTGCTAGTATTTTTTGATGATATACTAATCTACAGCAGGTCTTGGAAGGATCATCTTGAACATGTTGACAGGGTGCTCAAACTATTGCAGGAGAAACAATTATATGCAAAATAATCCAAATGTTTCTTTGGAGTACAAGAGGTGGAATATCTGGGTCATATTGTATCTCACGAGGGTGTTAAAGTAGACCCTAACAAAATTAAAGCCATTAAGAATGGAAAGTCCCCACAACCATAAAGCAGTTGCGAGGATTTCTCGGGTTAACAGGGTATTATCGCAAGTTTGTTAAGAATTATGGGAGAATAGCAGCACCTCTAACAACATTATTGAAGAAAGATGCATTTTCATGGACTCCTGAAGCAACTAAGGCCTTTGAACATCTTCAAGAGGCAATGTGCCTAGCACCAGTCTTAGCTACGCCAGACTTCACAAAAACCTTTATTGTGGAATGTGATGCCTCAGGAAATGGAATTGGTGCAGTTTTAATGGAGGAAGGAAGACCCATTGCTTTTGAAAGTCGTCCAATCAAAGGAAAGTATTTACAGAAACCTATTTATGAGAAGGAAATGTTAGCAATACTGCATGCACTAAAGAAATGGAGAACTTACCTAATGGGAAGACACTTGAAGGTAAAAACTGATCATGATAGTCTTAAACACTTTTTGGAACAAAGACTATCTTCAGAAGAGCAACAAAAATGGGTCACAAAGATGTTGGGTTATTACTTTGAAATAATCTACAAAAAGGAAAGCTTAATGTTGTTGCAGATGCACTCTCAAGAAAGAATGAAGAGGTGGAAGCATTGCTTTCTGCCATTTCTATTATCCAACCAGATTGGATAACCGAAGAAAAAGATGAATGGAAGAAGGACAAAGATGTATGGACACTCATTCAAAAGTTGCAGCAAGATCCTAGTACATCTGATACATTTAGTTGGAAAAATGATTCCTTATGGTACAAAGATCGCTTATATCTTTGTAAGAATTCCCAACTAAAACAAAATATTCTTCTGGAATTGCACACTTCTCCTTGAGGAGGACACTCGGGATTTTTAAAAACTTACCACAGGGTGAAGAAAGAATTTTTTTGGGATGGCCTTAAATCTGATATTCGAAAGTTTGTGGCGGAATGTTTGGTTTGCCAGCAAAATAAAGTGGAAACAATTAAGACCCCAGGACTTCTACAACCTTTATCGATTCCAAGTCAACGTTGGGAGGAGATTTCAATGGATTTTATCACAGGTTTACCTAAGTCTGAAGGAAAGAGTGTCATCATGGTGGTAGTTGATAGACTTACCAAGTATGCACACTTTTGTGCATTATCTCATCCATTTAAAGCAATTATAGTTGCTACTACATTTATGGACAGAATTCAAAAGCTACATGGAAGCCCAAGGGTTATTGTGAGCGACAGAGATCCCATTTTTACTGGAAATTTTTGGACGGAGTTATTTTCTTGTTTGGGTACTCAATTAGCTCATAGCTCATCTTGTCATCCTCAATCTGATGGTCAAACTGAGATAGTAAATAAATGTTTGGAAGGATATCTTCGTTGTTTTGTATCTGATAAACAAACACAATGGGTCAAGTGGTTACCTCTTGCTGAATGTTGGTATAACACTTCCTTCCATACTGCAGCAAAAATGACCCCATTTATGGCACTTTATGGATATCATCCACCATCCATCACATCATCTTTAAGGGAAAATTTGAAGGTTCAAGCAGTGTAAGATCACATCGAGCATCAGCAAGAAGTTCTCCAACTCTTAAAGGATAACCTGAATTTAGCACAAAATCGAATGAAACAACAGGCAAATCAACATCCCAGCGAGAGAAGTTTTGATTTTCGGAGATTGGTTATTTTTATGGCTACAAACATACAAACAAATGTCCCTCAAGCAAGCAAAGAAGGATAATAAATTATTGCCAAAGTACTATGGTCCTTACAAGGTGTTGCAAAAGATTGGTACTATGGCATACAAATTGGAGCTTCCTGCTTCTTCGCGAGTACATCCAATTTTCCATGTTTCGTGCTTAAAGAAGGTTATAGGTGAAAATCTTCCAGTTCAAACAATATTGCGAGAACTTGATGAGGAAGGAAAAATCATATTGGAACCGGAAGCGGTCACGGAAACAAGAACTCGACAACTACGGAATCGATCAATTTCAGAGTATCTCATCAAGTGGAAGAACTTTCCCACTGAAGATTCTACATGGGAGGATGAGAATTTTATACAGAAGCACCCAGAGCTACTCAAGCATTGAGGACAACACTTTTTTGAAGGAGAGGGGCATGTTAGTTCCCTATATTACTAGTATAGTCCCTTATTGTTGTTAGTGTAACCCCCTTATTGTTATTATTGTACCCTTGTAACCCCCATTTTGTTATTATTGTGCCCTTAAATTATTATTGTTTGGTCGGCTAGGATTACATTGTGGCCCACTAGGATTACATTATGGCCACATGGACTCCTATATATAGAAAGGAGGTTTTGTAAATTGTATCATCCAAGAATTGTTCATTTATGTAATGTATTGGAGGTTGCCCTCTCGAAGTGGCTTATTTCTAAGGTGTTGATATATCTTTTCTTCTATTTTTGGAGCTAGTTACACAAATATATATATATATATATATATATATATATATATATATATATATATATATATATATATATATATATATATATATATATATATATATATATATATATATATATGAAAATGCATATAAACTAATTTTCAATAATATTTAAAAAAATAAGAAGTTATACAACATGTTCAAATGGTGTGGATATTCCTATCTCCGTCATACATTCCATCGCTAGAGTCCTTGGAGAATGGAAAGCATCTCAAAAACCCTAAAATTCAAAAATTTTAAAACTATAAAATAACTCAAGATCTAGATCTCATTTTATAATAAAACTTTTGAACTTAAATTTATAACCTAAACATATAAGTTAAAAATTGAATACTTGTGATGGTGGATTTGGCACATCTCCTAATGGTGAAGAAGGGAGTGGTGCTGAACGAAATTCATCTCTAGAAACCTAAAATTCAAAAAATTTAAAACTGTAAAATAACTCAAGATCTAGATTTCATTTTTTAATGGAACTTTTGAACTGTAATATATAACTTCAAAACGTAAGTGAAAAAATGAATACTTGTGCCGGTGTATTTGGCACATCTTCTAACAGGGAAGAAGAGGGTGGCTCCAAACAAAAATCATGTCCACAAACCTAAAATTCAAGAATTCTAAAATTGTAAAATAACTCAAGATCTAGATCTCATTTTTTAATGAAAATTTCACTTCAATTTATAACTTACAAAAATATTTAAGTGAAAAATTGTTCATACTTGTGACAGTGGATTTGGCACATCTCCTAATAGGGAAGAAGAGGGTACCTTCATCACAAAAACATCAGACGGAATCAAAATATGCTAACATTTAACTATATACATATACATGTGTACACAATTATTTATTTTAAAAATATGCCATCATGTTTCGATATAATAGTAGATTAAAATAATTGTGCATCAACTTCATGAACACTTAAAAAACACTAACATTTGCCAACATATCATCTTGATTGTGAGAACCTAAAGCTTTTACCATATTAAAATCTTCGTTCATCAAGCGTGAGAACTGCAAATGGTGTTCATATATATGATACATTTTTGTTAGATTAACATATACAAATAAATTTATGTACATGTATTTATTACAAATTGTACATGTGTTAAAATATTCACCCTAACCATTAACACATACTGATCCCATGCTCTATTCCTCATGAATAATTAAGTCCTACCAACCATTGCGACAATTCTTTGCATATCTTCTGAGCTCTTCAATACTCATGTTATCTATCTCATCATCTGTATGATACAAAAAATTAGCACGTGCATTCTCTCATGCTCTTTGTTGATTCAGAGAAACATCAATTCCACCAAGTCCACTCTGAACATTGTATATGATGACATCCCTTCTTGATTAATTTGATAAGTGGCATCCATCTCTGACTGCAAAGTTTCCACACGAAGAGGTTGACTTACCAATGGTGGATTGGGGTGAGAAAAGTCATCATCACACTTATTGCCCCTATAGGCACATAATTAACCTTTCCCAGGACCAAAAAAATCAAAGGGAAGGTCATTATAATTGGGTTTCATTCCCAAAAATAATTTTGCATGAAATAAATTTTCAAAATAAAGAGGAACCTCGTCGTTCCATGGTAGTTTTCCATAGGCAGAAAAGTGCCTATCATACAAATGGCAAGCTATATCATGGTACTTTAAATAATGCACCTTTAGCATCTTTATTTTCGACCCTTCTTTGAAATTAAACATAAACTTGGCCATTTTTGTTGTAACTCTGTGTTTAATAGCCTCCCATGTATTGAGACACATCACTGTTTCCTTTCCTTTCCTCTTCACTACTACAAAATTATCAGTGGTTGGCCCAAGCATTTTGTACACATCTACAAGTGTGCTTAAAGAGTGAGTAACTATTTCTAAGCTTTCTCGACTCTCTATAGGGAGCTTCAAAGACACGATATATTTCTTCAATTTTGAATAAATATGTTGACACTTTGTAATGTGCATTGGTATATGTTTGTTTCCCAAGGTAAATCAGAAATGTGAGACGGATAAGTCGTGGTTGGTGTACAACATTCTTCTTGAATAATGTGTTCTTGCTTACGTCTTTTTCGATACATTTTTCACCCTTTGCATCAATATAAAATTTTGTATAAATAAAAAACATGTGAAAAAAATTGTACAAATTGAATGAAAATAATATTCAGATTGATGGCCACCTCGAGATGGTTGAGCATCATCATGCCCACCGTGAGATTGTTGAGAACCAGAATGACCACCGATTGGTTGAGAACCAACATGACCACCCATTGTTGGCCTCCAGAGGAATTCATATCACCACCCTCATACAATTGGCCACCACATATTGATGGGCCACTAGGGGAATGTGTACCACCACCACCCTCACGCGACGAGAGGGAAGTTTCATAAGAAAATTGAATTTATAATCAATTCAAAAATACATACCTATTTATAAAATACATGTACATATGATTGATTAAATTGCATGAATCATACCATGATTGCGTGAACCATGGCCGTGATCCATTGATGGAGTAGATACTCTTGTCCTCCTAACTCCTAAAAAATAAAAAATGAAATTTATTAAAAACTAATTTAACTCACAAAATTGATAAAAAATAATTTCCATATGTATACATGTATGTACATGGGGATAATATATATATATATATATATATATTCAATAAAAAAATCAATTCCACATGTATATATGTATGTATAAAGATAAGATTATATATTCAAATGTCATTTAAAAACATGCACATTTAATATAAATACCATGAAAATCCCTCGATCCATGATCCCCCTCTCTTGTAGAGGCATGAGAATCTATTGATCTTCGTCTTTCATCCTCCATGATACTATATGGATATATACTCTGGATATTCACAATGATTTTTAAAATTACTATTTAAAATAAATTCAAAAGATTTCAAGAAATTAATGTAATTTAGTAAAAAAATGTTGAGCACAAAACAAAATTATGTAAAACACAACTTCCAAAGCACAAATTGATGTGTGAAACTCATTTTGAACAAAAAATTGTGAAGTCCTTACATTTTAATTTTATAAAACATGAAGTTCACCATATTGATGTGTGTAACTCACTTTAAACAAAAATTTGTTAAAGTCCTCACATTTTAATTTCATAAAAAATGAAGTTCACCAAGTTGTGCTTACATGGTGGGATCAAACTTGGTATATAATTGAAAAAAACACATGGTCGTTAAAAAAGACGCATTTATAAGTAAAAAACATACACATATCAAAGATATGTTACAATGTCCATCAATAAATTTTGAAGGAGAGTGTTTCAACACCAATTCATCTTTGAGAGATGAATCTTGAATTGACATTGCTCCATATAATACTAATTCATCTATTAATTCATCTTTGATATATGGATCTTGAATTGGCATTGCCCCACACAATAGATCATGAGGCACCTTATTAACATTTGCACAATGTCTTATACTAAAAAACTGAAATTGTCTAACAATATTGTTTACTTTTTCATGCAATTCTTTTAGCTTCCCCTTCTTTACTTGGTACACGTCTTTCATATGGTTGCAAACAAGTTCAGAATTGGTGAAAACTACAATTCCATTTGATCCATACTCCCTAACTGTTCCAAAGGCTTCTATCAATGCAATATAAAATGCCTCATTATTTGTTTTTCTTCCCTGTATATTCATTTTCCTTTGGAGGACCTTATTAGTCACAATATTTCAAAGCACATATGTAATCACTGCTTTCTCTGGATGGAGATAGCAAGAAACATCTATGCATAATGTCCATTTTTCAACTATGTTTAGTGGGATTTTTGATCCCTGAAAAAAAACAAATTCAATAAAATATATTAAATGAAGATTTATTGCAAATGCATGGGAGAAATGACATGTACATGGTTTGCCTTAAATTTTATGGGTGAAATGACATGTACATGGTTCCCAAAAACACTAGAAAATGCCTTAAAGTTTATGGGAGAAATAACATGTACATGGTTCCCAAAAACATTATCCAAAAAAAACAAATTCAAAAAAATATATTAAATGAAAATTTATTGCAAATTCATGGGAGAAATGACATGCACATGGTTTGCCTTAAAATTTATGAGTGAAATGACATGTACATGGTTCCCAAAAACACTAGAAAATGCCTTAAAGTTTATGGGAGAAATTTTATGGGTGAAATGACATGTACATGGTTCTAAAAAACACTAGAAATGCCTTAAATTTTATGGGAGAAATGACATGTACATGGTTCTAAAAAACACTAGCAAATGGCTTAAATTTTATGGGAGAAGTGGCATGTACATGATTTTCAAAAACACTAGAATTTTCCTTATTGAAAATTCCTTAAATTTTATTGCAGATTCCTCAAAGTTATGGGGAAATGGGCTATACATGGTTGGAAGAAATGACATGTACATGGTTCCCAAAAACACTAGAAAATGCCAAGTTTATGGGATAAATGACATGTACATGGTTTCCGAAAACACTATCATTTTCCTTAAAAATATATTAAATGAATGTTTATTGCAAATGACTTAAATTTTATTGCAAATACATGGGAGAAATGGCATGTACATGGTTTTCCTTAAATTTTATGGGATAAATGACATGTGTACATGGTTTGCCTTAAAGTTTATGGGAGAAATGAAATGTACATGGTTTTCCTAAAAGTTTATTGACATGTACATGGTTTGCGTTAAATTTTATGCGAGAAATGTCATGTACATGGTTTGCCTTAAACACTAGAATTTTCTTTAAGAATATATTAAATTAAATTTTATGGGAGAGATGACATGTACATGGTTTTCCTTAAACTTTTCCTTAATTTTATGGGAGAAATGAGATGTACATGGCTTGCCTTAAAGTTTAAGGGATAAATGACATGTACATGGTTTGCGTTAAAGTTTTCCTTAAAGTTTATGGGATAAATTACATAGAAATGACATGCACATGGTTCCCAAAATAGTAGCAAATGTCTTAACATTTATGGGAGAAATCACATAGAAATGACATGTAGATGGTTCCCAAAACACTAGAAAATGCCTTAAATTTTATGGGAGAAATTACATGTACATGGTTTCCAAAAAACTATCATTTTCCTTAAAAATATATTAAATTAATGTTTATTAGGAGAAATGACATGTACATGGTTTTCCTTAAAGTTTATGGGATTAATGACATAGAAATGACATGTATATGGTTCCCAAAACACTATAAAATGCCTTAAATTTCATGAGAGAAATGACATGTACATCGTTCCCAAAACACAAGCAAATGCCTTAAAGTCTATGGGAGAAATGACATGTACATGGTTTCCAAAAACACTAGAATTTTCTTTAAAAATATATTAAATTAAATTTTATGGGAAAAATCACATGTGCATGGTTTTCCTTAAATTTTTCCTTAAAATTTTATGGGAGTAATGACATAGAAATGACATTTATATGGTTCCCAAAACACTAGAAAATGCCTTAAAGTTAACAGGAGAAATTACATGTGCATGGTTTTGAAAAACACTAGCATTTTCATTAAAAATGTATTAAATTAAAGTTTATGGAAGAATGAAATGTATATGGTTTTCCTTAAAGCTTGCCTTAAGTTTATGTGAGAAATGACGTGTATATGGTTTGCCTTAAAGTTTGCTTTAAATTTTATGGGATAAATTACATAGAAATGACATGTACATAGTTCCCAGAACAATTGAAAATGCCTTAAGGTTTATGGAGAAATTACATATAAATGACATGTACATGGTTCCCAAAACACTGTAAAATGTCTTAAAGTTTATGGGAGAAATGTCATGTACATGATTTTTCTTAAATTTTGCCTTGAGTTTATGGGAGAAATGACATGTATATGGTTTTCCTTAAAGTTTGCCTTAAAGTTTAAGGGAGAAATGACATACTTTAAATTTTTCCTTGCCTAGAGTTTATGGGAGAAATGACATGTACATGGTTTTCCTTAAAATCTTCCTTAAAGTTTATGGGAGAAATGACATAGAAATGACATACCTTAAAGTCTGCCTTGATTTTATGGGAGAAATTACACATTTATATGGTTTGCCTTAAAGTTCTCCTTAAAGTTTATGGGAGAAATTACATATAAATGAAATGTACATGTTTCCTAAAACACTAGAAATTGCTTTAAATTTTATGGGAGAAATGACATGTACATGGTTATCCTTAAAGTTTGCCTTGATTTTATGGGAGAAATAACATGTACATGGTTTTCCTTAAAGTTTTCCTTAATTTCATGGGAGAAATGACATGTACATGGTTTTCCTTAAAGTTTATGGGAGTAATGACATAAAAATGACATGTCTATGGTTCCCAAAACACTAGAAAATGCCTTAAATTTTATGGGAGAAATGACATGTACATGGCTTGCCTTAAAGTTAATGGGAGAAATTACATGTATATGGTTTTCCTTAAAGTTAATGGGAGAAATGACATGTACATGGTTTGCCTTAAATTTTTCCTTAAGTTTATGGGAGAAATGACATGTACATAGTTTTCCTTAAAGTTTATGGGAGAAATGACATAGAAATGACATGTACATAGTTCCCAAAACACTAGAAAATGCCTTAAAGTTTATGGGAGAAATGTACAAAGTTTATGGGAGAAATGATACACTAGCAAATGCCTTAAATGGGATAAATGACACACTAGCAAATGCCTTAAAAGTTTATGGGAGAGATTTACAAAGTTTAAGGGAGAAATGACATGTACAATGAGTGTTGGTAATAACTCACTGTTAACACATAGATTTGAACATATAATTTCCATTTCTAAGCATTTTGATCTTGCTAACTCTCACTACTTATATTGGCACATTACCTCATGTTTTTGGTGTCAATGGTATTTGAAAAATGGTTTTCTGCCACACGTTTTGTGTTGATATTGATAATTTACCAAACCCATCTATATAAATCATAAAATTGTATTTGAAAAATGGTTTTCTGCCACATGTTTTGTGTTGATATTGATAATTTCTCACATCTAATCACCACTTTTGGAATATGGGATTTATCGTCACACTTGGTATAATATAAGATAATTATAATAATTTGGAAATTTACTAGATTTTGGTGTAATAACAAACCTTAACCTGATGTCAGTGCCATGGTCGCTTACGAGGAGTTCGAGTTTCAAAGGTGGAGTGGTTAGTGCGACATTCTCTCTATTTATTGTCATATTCAATATAACATTAATTGTAATACACAAGTTCGATTCCAGTAATCATAGGAACCAAGCATAATGGTAATACCACAATATAGCTAACATGGGAAATGTGTTATGAATATCATGTATATTGTACTTATAAGTAATAGTAAGAAAACCTATAGCATGTGTATTAACCTATTTGATATCCAACATATGTAATGGGAATAATACTATTGTAGTAAGGTAAGTAGTGTTCCATGTACTAGTTGTAATCAGTCTAAGCTCTTGTATTCATAATTACGGTTACATGGAGTAGATCTATCGTTCTCCTTATCTCTTTGTATATAAGCTTGTGTATATTACTGATATGATACGAGTCTTATGTGATACGTATAGTTAATTACACACATTGTCCTGAATACAACTATCCCCATGGTATTAGTACTACTAGTTTCATATCTTATGTTGATTACTAACCTTGCTTTAAATTTAAGCAAGCTGAAATAGGAAGATAAAGTAAATTGAACACTTGACTCTATGAACCTGAAGTTTGTACTATTACTCATCTAGATAATAGGCAACAAGTATTTGAACATAAGTTCAGTATCAGAGTCTATATGGAACCATGTATAGGACATGCCATTTACCTTATAATGAATACGACTCATTAATAGCATGACATGGAGCAGAGATAATTAAGGTCTTATTGTTCTATGTAGAGCCTTGTACAGGTTGACTAGTAAAAGGTATTAGTTAACTTAGAACATAGTTTTAATTTTAATGGGCTTATGAATGGATTAATATATGAACTGTATCTGTGACCTCAACGCAACAACACAGATTCTCACCTATTGTTTTTTTGGCTTTAATATATACAAAGCATTTTTTGACTATGTTTTATTACTATACCTTAGCTCTTTCACAATTACAGTACTAATAGGGTCTATGTTTCCTCTGTATTAACTATGTAGATTACGTAGATTAAACAAGTGATTTCATGCTATGAACTGAACCTCGTACAAGCTCTAATAATGTAAGTATTCCTTATTATAAGGAGAACATGCTATGAGCTATTAACCTTATATTACACATAAGTATGAATGAGCTTCATTATGGATACAAAATTAATGAGACTAATCATGGAAAGATTATACCTTAATGAAACCCATAGACCTTTCCTAATTATGAGCTAATAGCTATGGTTACATCATGTGTTAAGAGATCAAAGTAATATCTGTATTCAATTAGTGTGATAAAGCTTATAACTTATCATTGTAATTACTATAAACGCTTCACAGTATGCATACCATGAACAACTCCATAAAATATTCAACATATGTTTCTCTCTTGCAGGGCTGCATTAAAAATACAACCTTAATGGATGGTAAGAAGATCCATGCTCATATCAAGCATAATGGACTTGGATTTACAGCAGACAAAATTTTATATAACACACAGTGTAGGGATTGTCATCCATGCTCATATCAATCATAATGGAATTGGATTTACAACATAAAATATTTTATATAACACACAGTGTAGGGATTGTCATACACTCATAGAGTTTTCATGATAGATCTCCACAGTTTCTAGAAGGCCCCCAACGTTTAGAAATTTTGACCACATGGAGCTCACAGATTTCATTGACTGGGGTTGTATGTGATTTTGATATTCTTGATATTCAAGAAACAAAAAAAAATTATATATATTAAGTATATTTTAATTTTTACGAGGATGAATATAATTTATTGTGAGACTTCCCCAGAAAGTAGCTAAATACAAGAACGAGATAAAAAAATAAATGCAAGACCATTCTGTAAACAAAGGAGATGAGTAATCAGTATTGTTCAAACATAATTGTTTCATATTCTTTATAGGAATTTTCATCCATGCTCATATCAAGCATAATGGAAGTGGATTTACAACAGAAAATATTTTATATAACACATAGTGTAGGGATTGTCATACACTCAGGGAGTTTTCGTGATAGATATCCAGATTTTCTAGAAGGCCCCCAACGTTTAGAAATCTTGACCACATGTCCAAGAGAACACATGGAGCTGGTAGATTTCATTGACTAGGGTTGTATGGGATTTGATATACTTGATATTCAAGAAAAAAAAAATATAAATATATTTTTAATTTTTATGAGGATAAATATAGTTTATTGTGATACTTCACCAGAAAATAGATAAATAAAAGAACCAGATAAAAAAATAAATACAAGACCATTCTGTAAACAAAGGAGATGAGTAATCAATATTGTTCAAACATAATTGTTCCGTATTATTTATAGGGATTGTCATATACTCAGGGAGTTTTCGTGACAGATATCCAATTTTTCTAGAAGGCCCCCAACGTTTAGAAATTTTGACCACATGTCCAAGAGAACACATGGAGCTGGCATATTTCATTGAGTGGGGTTGTATGGGATTTTTATATTATTTATATTCAAGAAAATATATATATATATATATATATATTTACGAGGATAAATATAGTTTATTATGAGACTTCACGAGAAAATAGCTAAATACAAGAATGAGATAAAAAAATAAATACAAGACCATTTTGTAAACAACGGAGATGAGAAATCATTATTGTTCAAACATCACTGTTTCATATTCTTTAGCTTAAGCATGTTTGTTCCAATATTCATCATATCTAATCATGTTATACTCTTGATTCTCCTGTACTAGTTAATTCAATGTGATTAATAGGGATAAATAAGATCAATTTCTGTCTATCATTCACTTTAACAGAGATGTAAATTTTTTATTTTACTTTGCAACTATCTAGTTGATATGAATATGCTAAATTGTACCTATTAAATCCTGGACAACGAGAAATACCTGGAAACTATGAGCATACATCGAGAGCGCACACAACGAGTAGCAAACACTCCTACAAAATGCAAACACACCTACAAACACACACAAAAAATTAAAATTAAAAACATAATAAATAGAGCATAAAAATAACAGTGTTACCTTAGCTTGCTCCCTTAGTCGCCCCGAGACAACTACATAATAGCGCAACGATGAGAAAAACAAAGCAGCAAGACAAACAGAGCAGCGAGAGAGCGCACACAATGAGCAAACAATGAGAGCGCGCACGATGAGCAACAAACACACTTGCAAACTCCAAACACACATGCAAACACACAAAAAATTAAAATTAAAAAGCGAACAAAAAACATAAAAAAACAGAGCATAAATCTCACTGTTATGAAACCAACTCCAAAAATAGAAGAAAATAGAGATCAATGCCTTATAAATAAGCCACTTCGAGGGGGAAACTTCCAATACATTACATAAATGAACAATTCTTAGATGATGCAAATGAAAAAACATCCTTTCTATATATAGGAGTCCATGGAGCCATAATATAATCCTAGCCGACCTAACAATAATAATGTAAGGGCACAATAATAACAATATGGGAGTTACAGGGGTACAACAATAACAATAAGGGGGTTACACTAACGACAATAAGGGAATATACTAGTAATATAAGGACCTAACATGCTCCTCTCCTTCAAAAAAGTGTTGTCCTCAATGCTTGAGTAGCTCTAGGTGCTTTTGTATAAAATTCTCATCCTCCCATGTAGAATCTTCAGTGGGTAAGTTCTTTTATTTGATGAGATACTCTGAATTCGATTGACTTCGTAGCTGTCGAGTTCTTGTTTCCGTGACTGCTTCAGGTTCCAATATGGTTTTTATTTCCTCATCAAGTTCTGGAAATATTGTTTGAACTGGAAGTTTGTCCCCTATAACCTTTTTTAAGCATGAAACATGGAAAAATCGATGCACTCGCGAAGAAGCAGGAAGCTCCAATTTTTATGCCATAGTACCAATGTTTTGTAACACCTTGTAAGGACCATAGTAATTTGGTGATAATTTATTATCCTTCTTAGCTTGCTTGAGGGACATTTTTTTGTATGCTTGTAGCTATAAAAATACCCAGTCTCCCACATCAAAAATTCTCTCACTGCGATGTTGATCAGCCTGTTGTTTCATTCGATTTTGTGCCAAATTCAAGTTATCCTTTAAGAGTTGGAGAAATTCTTGTTGATGCTCAATGTGATCCTCCACTGCGTGAACCCTATAATTTTCCCTTAAAGAAGATGTGATGGACGATGGATGATATCCATAAAGTGCCATAAATGGGGTCATTTTTGCTGCAGTATGGAAGGAAGTGTTATACCACCATTCAGTGAGAGGTAACCACTTGACCCATTGTTCTTGCTTATTAGATACAAAAAAACGAAGATATCCTTCCAAACATTTATTCACTATCTCTGTTTGACCATCGGATTAAGGATGATAAGATGAGCTATGAGCTAGTTGAGTAACCAAAGAAGAAAATAATACCGTCCAAACATTTCCTGTAAAAATGGGATCTCTGTCACTTACAATAATTTTCAGGTTTCCATGTAGCTTTTGAATTGTTTCCATAAATGCAGTAGCAATTGTACTTGCTTTAAATGGATGAGGTAATGCACAAAAGTGTGCATACTTGGCAAGTATATCAACTACCACCATGATGACACTCCTTCCTTCGGACTTAGGTAAAATTGTGATAAAATGCATTGAAATCTCCTCCCAACGTTGACTTGGAATGGATAAAGTTTGTAGAAGACCCGGGGTCTTAATTGTCTCAACTTTATTTTGCTGGAAAACCGAACATTCTGCCAAAAACTTTCGAATATTAGATTTAAGGCCATCCCAAAAAAATTCTTTCTTCACCGTGTGATAAGTTTTTAAAAAACTCGAGTGTCCTCCTAAAGGAGAAGTGTGAAATTCCAAAAGAATCTTTTGTTTTAGTTGGGAATTCCTGTAAATATATAAGCGATCTTTGTAACATAAGGAATCATTTTTCCAACTAAATGTATCAAATGTACTGGGATCTTACTACAAATTTTGAATGAGTGTCCACACTTCTTCGTCCTTCTTCCATTCATCCCTTGCTTCGGTTATCAAATCTGGTTGGATAATAGAAATGGCACAAAGCAATGCTTCCACCTCTTCATCCTTTCTTGAGAGTGCATCTGCAACACCATTTAGCTTCCCTTTTTTGTAGATGATTTCAAAGTCATAACCCAACATATTTGTGGCCCATTTTTGCTACTCTTCTGAAGATAGTCTTTGTTCCAAAAAGTGTTTAAGACTATCATGATCAGTTTTTACCTTGAAGTATCTTCCCATTAGGTAAGGTCTCCATTTCTTTAGTGCATGTAGCATAGCCAACATTTCCTTCTCATAAATAGCCTCTTTAAAATACTTTCCTTTGATTGAATGACTTTCAAAAGAAATGGGTCTTCCTTCTTGCATTAAAAAAGCACCAATTCCATTTCCTGAGGCATCACATTCCACAATAAAGGTTTTTGTGAAGTAGACTGGTGTAGCTAAGATTGGTGCTAGGCACATTGCCTCTTTAAGATGTTCAAAGGACTTAGTTTCTTTAGGAGTATATGAAAATGCATCTCTCTTCAATAATGTCATTAGAGGTGCTGCTATTCTTCCATAATTCTTAAAAAACTTGTGATAATACCCTGTTAACCTGAGAAATCAATGCAACTGCTTTATGGTTGTGGGGATTTTTCTTTCCTCAATGGATTTAATTTTGTTAGGGTCTACCTTAACACCCTCATTATATAAAATATGACCTAGATATTCCACCTCTTGTACTCCAAAGAAACATTTGGAAGTTTTTTCATATAATTGTTTCTCCTCCAATAGTTTGAGCACCCTATTAACATGTTGAATATGATCCTTCCAAGACTTGTTGTAGATTAGTATATCATCAAAAAATATTAGCACAAATTTTCTAAGGATGGGTTTAAAAATGGAATTCATAAACCCTTGAAATGTCGAAGGTGCAACGGTAAGGCCAAAAGGCATGACCAAAATTTCATAATGACCCTCATGAGTTCAAAATGCTATTTTTAGAATATCTTTAGTATTCATTCTAATTTGATGATATCCTGAATGAAGATCCAACTTGGTAAAACAAATTTCTCCATGTAATTCATCCAATAATTCATCAATCATAGGAATGGGAAATTTATCTTTAATAGTGAGCTTATTGAGCTCCCTATAATCTGGACACATGCACCATGATCCATCCTTCTTGTGCACCAATACTACTGGATCAGAGAAAGAACTTTGACTAGGTTTAATTATACCAGCCTCTAACATTTCTGCTATCATACATTCAATTTCACTCTTTTGTACATAAGGATATATGTAAGGCCAGATGTTTGGAGCAACACTTCCTGGAATAAAATGAATAGCATGATCATGATCACAAATAGGTGGGAGTCCTTTGGGAGTATCAAACACTTTGGAATGATTGTCCAAGACTTTTTGGAGATCTGGAGAAATAGATGATTTTGATGTTGGAACATCTAGTGAGCATAATTGTGAAATTACGCCTCGTTGTTATTTCTTTATAATATTTGTAATGACATTAGAGCTGATTATTTTTCTTGGCTTCCCTGCGATACCCGGTAATTCGATTTACTTTCCTTGTAAAAAAAAATTCAAGAAAAGTTCTTGAAAGTTAAAAGCTATCGTCCCCAAATATTGTAACCATTGTACTCCTAGTAAAACATCAACACCTCGCATTGGGATGGAAATAATTGGACTATTAAATACATATTCCCCCATGGATAGCTTGATATTATGGAATTTTCCAGAGAAATTTATAGTTCCTCCATTTGCAACTATCACTTGAAATTCTGGTGCTCGGTATAGGAAACAATTCCATTCCTTGGCTACCTTGTAATGAATAAAATTATGGGTACTCCCTGAATCAATCAACACTATTACTTTTTTCTTCTTGATATGTCCTTATATCTTGAGAGTTTGAGGAGTGGTAATTCCTGCCAATGCATTACATGATATGGTCAAACTCATTTCTTCTTCTTCTAGGGTTTCTTCCTGGTGTATATCCTCTTCTTTTGAAGTTTCTTGTTCATTTTCTTCCTCCTCTTCACAATATATGTAAAATAATTTCTTCTCAGCACACTTATGACCTTAGTGTATTTTCTATCACAACTGTAGCAAAGCCCTTTTGCTGTTTTTTCTTCCAATTGTTGTGGTGTCAAACTTGTAGGTTGTGGAAGTCTAGGAGTAGCAACACTTCCATCTTTATATATGTGAGTGGCAGGCTTCCTTGCTGCAATAATTTTACATTCAGTTTTTCTTGCCAACCAGAATGCCTTCTCTAATGAATCAGGTTCCCAAACACAAACTTCATGTTGGATGTTATCCTTTAAAGTCTCTATGAAGACATCAATCTTGTGTTCCTTTGGAATATCAGTTACCCTTATATTCAATTTTTGGAATTCCTTAATGTGCTCCACCACTGAACCCTTTTGTTTGAGATTTATCAATTGGCTAAAGAAGGCCTTGCTCTTTGTATCCTCATAATGTGCTATCATTTCCTCCAAAAAGATTGATCAAGTAACAATTTTTTTATAGGAGAAAATCCATTGATACCATAAAAATGTATTTTGTTCTAAATGTAAAGTTGCAATGCATACCTTTTGTGTGTTTTGCACATTAGTGAGATAAAAATATTGCTCCATCTGTAGTGTCCATGTTACGCGATCCTTGCCATCAAACTTCCTCATATAAATCTTTGGAATATAGTGGTTCTTTAATCCAACATTAGAGTTTGTGAAATCATGATTAACATTTATTTTGTTCTCATCACGATTTTCCTCTACTATCTTTTCACCATTAGGAATCATTTTTTGTATCAACTTTGACAAAATTTCCTTCAAACCTTCCATGTCTTCCTTCAAACCTTCCTTTTTTTCTTCCATACCATCCATTTTTTCTTCCATACCATTCTTCAAACCATCCATCATAGCTTCCACACCTTTCTTCAAACCATCCATCTTAGCTTCCACGCTTTTATTCAAAACATCCATTTCATTTTTTGTTGCTCTTCGTGAGAGCGAATTTTGGTGCACTTTCTCTTCTAATTTTGATAGATCATGTTGCAATTCTTTATCTTCATGAGTCATAGTAGAGTAATCTGAGGGCTTAATGGGTGTTGAATTATTTCTAGGAGACATTTTAGAACCCAATACTGATATCTATGCTCAATAGGCCTTTGGAATCATTTAAAACTGATTTTTCAAACAAGACTTATGCAATTTGAAAAAAAATACACACCTTTTTCTTGATTTTGAGGAGCTCGATATTGAAACTGAATATCTCTGTGATTTTGGATCTTCAATATCTGAAATTCAACCCTGAAGTAGCCCTCTGAATCTTCTTTCGAATGCCATAGTTTTGATCTACTTTGGATTCTTGAAGACAAAGTTATGCCCAATCTCCTACAATGAACTAATTATGGACTAGTTCAGTAGAGTGAACTTGTACAACTTGCCACGTGTCACTGTTTCCTCATTCGGTTCTGAAATTTACATAGAAGAAACTAAAGTTCGTTTAATTGCGACCACTTTTACATAATTCCAATCCAATTCTCAAAGGGAGAGTTATGACGATTTTCCCATGGTCACCTCTTTGAGATGAAATTCGGGAGCCTTAAAAATCGCTAACTTCCACAGACCATATCTCTGAAAATATTGTGAATCTATATCTAAAATATTTCCATGGTGTTCCTCAGGATTGCGGCTTCGCTCTATGAAAATTTTCTCTTCTGAACCCTTGTAAAAAAAATAGCAAAAATGCTACGATGACTTGTTTGGGTTAAATTCAGGAGCTTGCGAAAATCCATAACTTGCACAGATCATATCTCCAAAAAATATTGCGAACCAAGATCTGACATTTTTCCACGACGTTCCTCAGGATTTCGACTTTTCTCTATAAATTTTTTATCTTTTTAAACTTTGTAGAAAAAATGTTATAGAGAACATTCCACGATGACCTTTTTTGAGTAGCGAAACCCTAGAATCCAACGCACTAATACCAAATGTTATGAAAACAACTCAAAAAATAGAATAAAAGAGAGATCAACACCTTAGAAATAAGCCACTTTGAGGGGGAGACCTCCAATACATTACATAAATGAAAAATTATTAGATGATACAAATGACAGAAGCTCCTTTCTATATATAGGAGTCCATGTGGCCGTAATGTAATCCTAGTGGGGCCATAATGTAATCCTAGCTGACCTAACAATAATAATGTAAGGGCAAAATAATAACAATATGGGGGTTACAGGGGTACAAAAATAACAATAAGGGGGTTACACTAACAACAATAAGGGATTATACTAGTAATATAAGGACCCAACACTCACCTTATCTTTCTCCCTTAATAACCCTTGAAACAGTGAGAGAAACACAATAGTGCAACGATGACAAAAACAAAGCAGAAATCGCAACAATGAGACACACAGAGTATCAAGACAAACATAACAACAAGATAAACAGAGCAACAAGAAAAAAACAACAACGCAACGGTAACAAAACTTGTTGTGGTCTATAGGTCGGTATATTTATAACAAAAAGTGTGGACGAACTAATAGTTGTCGGAATATTAGTACGACCAAACTCTTGTTGTTGGTTTTCCCATATCCAGCCAAAAATCTATTTACCCATGCCGTCAATATGCAATCGACATTAATTATAGAAACAATTCGACAAAACTTTGGTCGAACATTCTAAAATTTCGATGAAACTCTAGCGAAAATTTTCCGAATGCATTTCTCATGAAAGTGTAACCCACCTTCAAATTTTTACACTTAAATAATCTGAATATCTATGAGCCTTCCATGGTAGATGAGGAACACGAATAGGCCCAACCATATGTAGAGTATTTGACACTAGATTCTCAAGCACAGTTGATGGAGGATATGATTTTGAAAAAGAGGTCTAGAAATATAACATAATAGCATCATGGCCTTTGGTATATTGGGTTCAAAGGACAACTTATAGGAAAGGATAAATGATAGACACTAGAGAAGTGGAGGAAAAATTCCCTCACCTCATTCATTAGAATATTTTGGGGGCCAAAAGAATCTGAAAATGGGGTGGTGTGTCCTCATTGGATCACACCTTGAAGCTCTTAAAGTGGAAAATGTTGAGGAATTTTCTCGCCTAACCATTTTTATAGGGCGAGACCTAATTTGGAAAAGTGGAGTGTGAAAACTCCCATAAGAATATTATGTAATTAAACAACATTTTTTGGGGGTAAAAATTTCATACTTAAGTGATATACAATTTTGGAGCATTCTACACATAGATGCCTTTCCAAAGGTATAAGAATTTCCTCAATTTGAGTCCATTTGCAAAAGTTTTGCAGAAAGTTGACCTTCCTATTTTTACCACTATGATTCAATAGGATGTCATGTTAGCCCCAATTATACATGGAAGAATGGCTAGCCACATGATTGTGATTAAGAAGATAGATTTGATATTGTCACTATAGTTAAGAGTTGGAATCAAACTTAATTAGTAGTAATCTATGATGTTGTGCAATAACTAAGCCACCAAAAGATAGAGGGATTCCATTCTTTTCAAGAGTGAATTGTTCCACAAATAAGAAAAGTATCCAAGAGTGTATAGGGGGGACAAAACAGAGGGGATTTTTGCATTGTAGTGGCTCATGAGCCACAAGCCTCACTCCTTTTTCCTTGCATTCAAAGAAAGAGAACAAAGCAACCTTACCTTCCAAAATTTATTCATTTTATGTATAATTATAATTTGCACACACATACATGAAATAGTAATTAACAAATCCAAGAATATAAAAAGAAATAAACCTTCAATGTAAATTTCAATTTTTTTAGCATAATTTTATCAGGTCTCTTGTGAAAAACTCTATAACAAATTATATAATACAATTTAAGGATCAAGCTTGTTTGGAAAATGCAACTATACTAATATTTTATAACTTTCCATTGAATTATTTAAGTTTGAAAAAAATGGTTATTTGATAAATAATTTTTTATTTTTATTTTATTTTTTATTTTATTTGGAAATAAAGGAAAAGAAGTTACAATCTTGAAAGCTAGGATTTGAGTCTAAAATACTCACAATGTAATGTATTTATTTCAAATTATTTTATAATATTTGGGAGTCAATTTTATGTTACATCCTGTTAGAAGTCCAAGTTGAAGTTGAATTTGAAGAGCCCTAAAAAAATCATTGATGTGTAATTTGTTATATGAATAAGGGTTCATGATTAGTGTTAAAGAACACCTTAAAAAATATGTTAAGTCATGTAATTAGTTGAATCAAAAAAATAAATTCAAGTCTAGGTTTCAACTACAATCAAGCATTTCCTAATTTAAAGAGAAATTCAAGATGACATCTATTAATATATATGAAGATGAAGTCTATGAAGAGTCTATGAAATTCAAGATGAAGTCTATGAAGAGCCTTGGCAAAGGTTAAGAGTTTATTAAGATAAAATCCAAGTGTGAGTTAGATATGCTAGCTATATAATGTAGTCACTCAATTTTTCATAGATATAGATTGAGCCATTTCTAATAATGAAAATGGTGTGCGAATTAAGTTTCCAAGGTAATTGGTGTCTTGTTGGGCTTGTGTACATTCCAAGAAGGAATATCTTATTGTAATTATTTATTTGTAAGTGAAGAAAGAATATTTCAAGTGTCTTGTTGGATGGAGACATCAATCATACAAAAAAAAATGTGTGCAATAATTGTAATGAAGGTTTAGATGAAGAATTATCCAAGAAGATGATTGATAAAGTGCAATAATTGTATTGAAGGTTTAGATGAAGAATTATCCAAAAAGATGATTGATAAAGAGAGAAAATGATAAGAAGATTCCATGAAAAAAAAATGATAGAAAAAATGTAACAAAGATGAAAAGAAAATGATGCAACCAAAAGATGATGAAAGAAGATGATAAGAGAGATAATGATGCAATACCAAATAGAATGGCATGCGAAAATGAATGGTGAACACAAATAAAAGTGAGAGAATAAAGAATATGGCTAATATGCATTAAAGAAGAAGTGAAGCAAGGAAATGGTTAAAGTACAATGTGCTCTAAATTAAGATGTAGATTCAATGAATCCATAAAAAAAATTAACATCCACTCAAATATCATCCTTGAGGAATGCTGAAAGAAAATGGTGTTTGTAGTATGTTTGTAAAAGTGTTGTATAAGTTTAAATTAAAAGTTGAAATTGAATGTACTTGAGCCAATTTTGATGAGACAAGTATAGCTGCATAAGACACTCAAAACACTAATAGAATTGACAGTTTGTGGTAAACCAAAATCATTTGATATTTAATCATCATTCCAAGCCATTTGATCTTATGGAAGGTTCATGGTAAGCCAAGTCCACTTATCAAGAAAGAAAAAAAAATTCAGCCAAAAAATAAATGATATAATAGGATGTTTTCAGTAAGTTGAGACCAACTGAGGGTTATCATAGTTAAGAAAAGTTGATATTAAATCTTAGTAATGTAATAATTGAGGATTATTCACAGAAATCCAAAAATTTAATAGTTGAGATTTATCATTAAAAAAACCATAAATCCAAAAATCTAATAATTGAATATCATCCCTGAAAACCCATAAATATAATGCCATAGTATAATCCATAAATTTCAATTTCTGAAACATCCATAATTAGTGGATATTCTTTAAATATTTGGAAACCTATAATGAACTTCAAAATGTACTTTATCCTTTCTTATTATAACTTACCCTTATATAAACTCCTGATTTAACAAATTACTGTGAAACATCCATAAATGGTATTTATCTCGATGTTTAATATTGATGGTCGATGTTCTTTACATAATGGAAAATCCTTCATCCTTTGTTACCGTAGCTTACCCTTGGATAAACTACCGATTCAACATATTCTTAGTAATTGATGAAATGAATTCATTATGGAGAAGTCCATGAAAGAAAATCGTGAGTTACATGATAGTGAAGCAATTTATTCATTCCAAGATAATAACCCACGGATGCCAAACCGTATATATATATATATATATATATATATATATAACCAAAAACCAGACATACCAGACATATATTGCAGGAAGGCACATTAATTTCAAGAGTACTATTCTCAGAGTACTATAACAAAATGAAAAAAATAGGATCACGAATATGCATGGGCAAGATTTAAACATGCAAAAGAAAAAGTTGCATACATATGAAATATAATGATACTGATACTGACAAGAATTGAAAACTGAAAAGAAGTGGAGCAGAGGATTGCTCTTCACAATATTATGAATTACTTAAATAAGATTACATTAGAAACATTAGCAATAAATGACTGGAGTTAAACTCGACTAAACTGGACTAATTAGAAACTGAGCTGGACACTTGGACTAACAGTTTTGACACCTAGCAGGTGGTTGGGATTACATTCTTTAACACTCCCATTTAATTACAACCACATAAAAATTTAATTAAGATACCCGCTGGTCTATGTCGCAGCGAGACTTACAATTTAAAAATTGACTTTCAACTAGATTTAGTTTTATTCTTCTCTTTTTCCAGATTTTGTAGCCTCTAAATTGTTTCAAAGTTTTCGCTTTTTTGTATCCTTCAAACCTCAGTTTCTTGATTTGCTGGTGTAGGTCTTTTATTGTTCCAGGTTGTCTAAGCATGTCTTGGACTTCTTCAAGAATTGACTTGTATGCGGGCCGCTGCCACATATTGTCTTCTGTAGCGTGCTTTTCATCATCCATCTGCTGCAAAATAAGATTATAATAATATCTTATTTCTTCAAAACTCCAATGCATGAAAATTTCATTGATGTATTCATCATGCATATCAACTTCAACATTCAAATCTACAGCTTCTGTGTAGATCTCATCTAGACATGGTGTTGCAAGCCATGTTTCAATAAACTTAAACTCTTCTTCATAATCATTCTACGTACCTGCACATTGTAAATCAATGGTAAGTGTAAAAACATCTCCAAAACCACATTGGTTTTGCTCCTTCTGCTCTGCAATGGGAGCCTTCTCTGGTTGCGCTTCCTTTTCTAGTTCTGCCTCTTCCTTCTCTGCTTCTGCTTCTATCTCTATTTCTACTTTCTCTTTACAAACTTCTTTCTTTGCATCTTCCTTTATCTCTGTTTCCTTCTGCTCTGTCTTTTCATTACTAACATGTGCTGCTCCAAATAGGTTGTCTTCCATTGATTGAAGTGGGATTATCTCACCAAATAACATCATGTCAATATCATATTTTTGTTGCATCATTTGCAACTAGTCATCATTAGCCAATAAATCTTGATCAAATTTTGTATCAACAATATTAGTCTCTGGATTTACCATATCATCAACAAGCTCAGTTGCTGGAATTGCCATATCATCATCAGCAAGTTGTGTTGATGGAATCAACAAGTCATCATCAGTAAACTCTGTTGCTAGAATCATCAAGGCTCCATCAACAAGCTGTGTTGTTGGAATCATTACATATTCTACAACAAGCTCTGTTGTTGGATTCATAATATTTTTGTCAGCAAGCTCTATTGCTGGTATCATCATATCTTCATCAGCAAGCTCCGTTGCTAGAATCATCAAATCATCGTCCACATGTAGTTGTGTACAGTGGGGTTCACAAGCATATTCGTGCTCTCTCTCTCTGATGCTTCTGCAATTTCGTCACAGAATTCATCCACCTGTGGCTGAGCATAGAGGAATTCAACAAAATTTTCATCTCATTGTAGATCTACTACTACAGATCCACCTTGGTTTTTAACTTCAATGCTCCCCCTTGTACGAAAACACCTCTCAAGGGTATCCCAATTCTCCTTGGCTATCTTGGCATATGAAATCAGAGGGAGAATGTTTTTATCAACAAATTATTTTATGCATCTTAATGCATAGGCATATTTTTGCCTCTTTATTTCCAGATCTAAAAATATCTTGAACATCTTTAGTTTTTTCTTTAACCTTTTGGCTTTTCCCATTGTTCAATGTTGACTGCGGCTCAATAAAAATACTAATTTTCATACATAACTTCTTCAAAATATGAAATGCCCACAATAAATTTAAGTTTTTTTTTAATAAAAAAAAAAAACATTGAAAAAAAATTTTCATTCATGCCTTTTTTAAGACTTTCAAGAACATCCCTTTCTTTTATGAGCCCCTTTTTCCTTTCATAAAGCCTTTGCAAATTTTGAAGTTTTGTTTTAAAAAAAACTTTTAAAACAAATTCTTTCATTCATATAAAAGGGCTTCCTCTTTATAAATCACGTGGAGCATAAAAAAAACTCACATGGCAATATATAAGTCATATGACAATAAAAAAGGCATTTAAAAAATCTAGACTTTCTTTGCGTGAATCACTTTAATGCAATTGCTCCACGAGTGGTGATTTTCTTTAAATAAATACCTCCATACCTTCATGAACTTTCTACCATCAATTTTGTGGCACATGCATTACTTTGAATCAATTTAATCAAACGATTTTGAGAAAAATCGTTGTACCAATCCGCTTCAAATACCTTAATGTAATTTCTCTACGCTAGATTTGGATTTCTTAATGAATTTCAATCCTTCCTTTTGTGCACGTGCTGGTCAAATTTGTTGAATTCCTTCAAATCTTCACGCATCAACTTTCATAAATACTTTCACGCCAAAATCACCTTAACTCTAGTGATTGATCTCTGCTCCCACATGTAGCTTAACGCAGGTGTTTGTAGTCTTGCCCCGCATCATTGAAAAATCCATGTAAGTAACTGAAACTAACGCGACCGATTCCTCTTGGCTCCTGCGTTAGTAATGCTAAGCTGATTCTAAAACAGTGTGTTAAGACATAAATGATAATGCGTTTCTTTAACTTTTGGAGTGCGTTAATAACGCCGAGGCTCCTTTAAAACAATGCATTAGAGCACCAAAATTTTAATTTGGCTTTCTTCTTGAACATCTTTTCTATTTCTCGAATTTCCTTTCTGCAATTCATTTCGTTGGCACCTCCACTGGCTTTGCTTGGATTTTTCTTTATTTTTTGCTTCTTCACATGAGGCGTCTTTAACTTTCCTCAAACTTCTGCTACTGTCTCAAAGAGTATTATGCAGGCTCACCTCTCCTCTCTATTGCTCCAGCTTGGCTCTATTGTTGCTCTCTAGGGAGGCTTATGCAAGCTAGCTCTGATACCATTACAAGAATTGAAAACTGAAAAGAAGTGGAGCAGAGGATTGCTCTTCAAAATATTGCGAATTACTTAAATAAGATTACATTGGAAACATCAGAAATAAATGACTGGAGTTAAACTCGACTAAACTGGACTAATTAGAAACTGTACTAGACACTTGGATTGACGGTTTCGACACCTAGTAGGTGGTTGGGATTACATTCTTTAACAGATACTGTGAACTGCCCTAGTGTTTTATAAGTTGTTTCAAAATTCAAACAAAGGTTTATATAATGTAACTGACATGCAAAACCAAATTGACAATCTTCTGCACTAATTTAGGCAGGATTACAGGAACTAATTCTCACCTCAGCTGCTAATGCTGTGAAGTTACGTTTTGGAAAAGTTCCGGGAAAAGTCTAAAATACTCGTTTATGTAATGTAGTTATTTCACATTATTTTCTAGGATTATGGAGCCAATTTTATGTTAAGTAGAAGTCCAAGTTGAAGTCGAATTTCAAGATTCATGAAAAAGTCATTTATATGTAATTGGTTATATGAATATGCAAATTTGAATTTCAAGAGCCATCGAAAAGTCATTTATATGTAATTTGTTATTTGAATATGGGTGTATGATCAATGTTACCCATCACTTTAAAAATTTTTGTTAAGGTCATGTAATAAGTTGAATCAATTTGGTCCAGAGTCAAATTCAAATTTAGGTTTGAGCTAAAATCAAGCATTTTTTATTTAAGGAGAAATTCATGATGAAGTCTATTAATATATACTGAAAGCTTTATGAAAAAATTTAAGAGTTTATTAAAATAAATTAACGTGAAGCAAATATGTTAGTTTTTGCAAGTATTCACTAAAATCGTCAAAGTTATAGGTTGAGTTATTTCTAATCATGACAATGGTGTGTCAATTGATTTTCCAAGGTAATAGATGCCTTGTTGGGTTTGTCATTCCCATAAGGAACATACTATTGTAAGCATGTAGTTGTAGGTGAATGAAAAATATTGTGTTTTGTTTGATGGATATATCCACTATATAATAACAAAAAAAATTATGCAATAATTGTATGGAAGTTTAGATGAAGAATTCTTCAAGAGGATAATTGATAAAGAGAGAAAAAAGAACACTCTATGACAAAAAAAAAAAAAAAAATAGAAAAAAATATAATCAATATGAAGAAAAAAGATGATGCAACCAAAGGAGGAAGAGGAAAGAAGGTGATAATAGAGAGAATGGTGCAATATCAAATAAAATGACATGGGAAAATGAATGATAAAAACATGAAAAAAAGTGAGAGAATAAAGATAAATGACTAAAATAAAAAAGTAACATCCATGAAGATGCTTAATATGGAATAAAACCTTAATATGTTTGTAAAATGGTTGTATAAGCCTAAATTGAAAGTTGAAATTGAATGTACTTGAGCCAATATTAATCAGACAAATATAACCCCATAAGACAAAAAAGTATTTATGGTCAACCAAAATCAATTGATAGTTAAGAGTAATTCTAAACCATTTGATCCCGGATGCGGGTGATTAAAAAAGGTTATCAGTTGGTGGGCTCTTGTGTTGGCAAGTGGCATAGCCACATGGCCACCGACAGGTCTCAGCGGCAGCCATTGAATTGCTCCAACCACTCCCACATTTGCAACTTAATTCAGCCCATTTGCCAATGCCATCGCTGGTCCTTCAAAATGAATGTGCCTGGTTGTCTTCCTCCTTCGCCTCTGCCGCTGAGTTTCAATTGCCCCCCTGGAGTCTCGGAGCCAAGCTCCTGAACGCCTACAGGGTGGCATTGCAGTCTCCTCTGCTGCATTGAGGTGATTCCTGGTGTGCATTTCTCGCAAAGTCTTCTCTACAATCTGAACTTTACCCCTGCGGATAGACTTTCCCCAGATTCTGCACCCTCGGCTCCTTGGGTCCCTCATCCTGCTTCTACTTCGGCTCAGAGTTCTCACTCTCCCCACTGATCCACCATGCCCCGTCTTCATCATCGCATGCACTTTCGATGCGGCAGCAGCAGAGGTTGGACTGTTCACTCCTCTCCCTCGTCCCACTCTGATACGACTCCCTATTCTCTAGAGCATTGTCATGGACGCTATCTGGCCACTCGAAGTGGGTGTGGCTATGTTGGAACTTCTGGCTGGTCCCGCTCTCCTTCTTTTCATCCTCCTGCCACAACCATAAACACGTCGTTTCCTCAGCTGGAAACGACTACCTCTTTGCCACCGACCCACTTTGCTTAATTTCACTTTCTGTGCACCTTGGACCACTCGCGCGTCACTACAACTATCACCGTATCCTTCAAAGAGAAACCTACCAGTGTGGCTAGCCTTCGTCCCAGAAAATTGCATAAATTCTCCAACCAAAGTGCTCCTTTTGCAGCTGAGAAGTGTGACCCTGCTTCCAACAGTCGAAGTAAAGGCTCTGACAGCAACAGTGAAGATTGGAAGAGTAGCAAAGATGCTCCTGGCAAAGCCCGTGACACTAAGGAGTACTGGAACACAGATAACGCCACCCATAACAAGCTATCAGATGACACCGATGAGTACAGGTGTCTAATTGTGGAAGAGACACCTCCCTCTCCAAATGACACCTAAGCATTCAGGTTCTTTCTAGATTATGGTTTTTGGTTCTAAGGTTTTTGGGCCTATTTATTTGGTTTCTGGTTTCAATTTCTGTTTGAGGTCTGTAAAAAATTATCATTTTTCCATGTGTAATGCTAGTTTCCTCTCTGTAGGCAGTGATAAAACTACTTCTTGGACTAGTTTCCCCTTCGTGGGCAGTCCCAATTTTGTTATTTTTGAGAACTATGCCTTCGGAATAGGCTAGGACTGTAGAGGCCCGAGCCTCATATTTTTATGTTACATTAATATAAATTAGTATTATTTAGAAAAAAAAGAAAAAATCTAAACCATTTGATGTTATGGAAGGTTAATGGTAAGACAAAACCACTTATAATGAAAGAAAAGATTGATCAACCAAAAACTACATGATATAATGTGATATTTTTGATAATTTGAAACCACTTAAGGATTATAATAGTTAAGTTAAATTGATATAAAACAATAAGGATTACCATAATTAAGATAACTTGAGATAAAACCTTAATAATGTAATGATCTAAAGTTATTCACAAAAATCTAAAAAATTAATAGTTGAAAATCATCCATAAAAACCCAAAACCCATAAATGTAACCACTCAATGTATTCTAGAAATTTCTATTTCTAAATCATCTCTAAATAGTTGATTTTCTTTAAATATTTGGAAAACTATACTCAACTTGGAAATATGTTTTATCCTTTCTTATTATAGCTTACCATGGTATAAACTCCAGATTTAACAAATTATTGTGAAACATCCATAAATGGTTGATGTTCTTTAAATATTGGGAAATTTAACATAACCATTACATTAATGCTTCATATTTTGTCATCATATAAAGAATTTCATGAGATACCATGATAGGTCAAGATTTTGTCAAAGGAATTGAGGGTATGCACACTAATTTGTCAAAGGAATTGAGGGTATGCACACTCTTTCTTGTTAAATATTTATTTTAGAATTAGTTCAAATATTTAGTTAGTAAACAGTTTTCGATTTAGTTTCTCACATAACTGTCTGACTACATGTATATATATTTCACATTAATAAATCTAGAGTGTGCGTGCTTTTGGAAAATTGGTTTTGCTTATCAAGGAAATGATAAAGTAAAAATGGTAAAATTACAGACTCTTAGAACATAATTTGAAACACTTAAAATTATTGAATCAGAAAGAGTTGATTAGTTAATGACTAAATTTATGGGTGTTGTTAATGAGCTTTGAATGAATGGTGAAGAACTTGAAGACCAAAGAATTGTTGAAAAAATTCTTAGATGTTTGCCTAAAAAATTTGACATGATAGTTATTGTTTTTGAGTCAAGAGAATTAGCAAAATTATCTGTGGAAGAATTAACTGGTGGCTCATGAGGAAAGAATTAATTTAGATGTCAGTACTTTAGAACATTATTTCAAATCTAAATCTTTTATGGATAGAGGTAGAGGCACAAGTTTTCGTGGCAGGAGAGGAAAAGGTAGAGGTCAATCTGAGTATAATGATAGATCACAGGTAACTCAAACATATTCAGAGCAGTCTCAAACTGATCATGGTCATAGGTGGATAGATAAATAAAAAATTCAATGTCACTATTGTAAAAAATGTGGCCATTATAAGTTTGAATGTCTGAATGTCAAAAATTATAGTATGTTTTAAAGTAAAAACAAAGCCAATGTCATAAACACTGAATGTGAAACACGAGATGCTTTATTTTTGGCATGCCAAGTGACTATGCAAGTAAATAATAAAGATGTTTGGTTGGTAGACAACGAATGTAGTAATCATATGACTCGTCATAGTGATTTGTTTTCACATCTTGATACATCTTTCAGTTCCTCTATTGGTTTGGGTGATGATCTCCAAGTTAAAGCTTTAGGAAAGGGTGTTGTACCTATCTTAAGCAAAAAAAATGTTGTGAAGAATATCTATGATATTTATTATGTACCCAATTTCAAGCATAATTTGTTGAGCATTAGAAAATTAGATGCACATGGTTATGATGTTAGCTTTCAAACACTACTTGCACGATTTTTGATCAACACAAGTGTCTTGTTGCAAATATTCCTATGACAAAAAAATAGGTTGTATCAATTACAATTGAAAAGTGAGAAGTTGTATGTACATAACATTTCAATGTCATTTGACTCCGATCTATGACATTTTTGATATGGTCATTTACCTATCAAAAGTATGAGTTTGTTGCAAAGATAGTCTAGGGTGAAAGGTTTACTTGTTTTGTGTGATCATATCTCTTCATGTACAAGTTGTATAATGGGTAAACATAAGCGAGATAGTTTTTCTTCAGCCTCTAATAGAGCCAAAGAACAATTAGAGTTAGTGCATATAGATTTGTGTGGTCCAACGCAAGAAAAATCAGTTGCTGGAAGTCTCTATTTTATTACTTTTATTGATGATTTCAACAGGAAAATTTGGGTGTATTTCATCAAATACAAATATGAAACGTTTTCCAAGTTTATTAAAGTTCCAAGGTTTGATAAAGGAGGTGATTATGAATCTAACGAATTCATTGATTTTCTCAAACAACATGGAATTAAAAAAAAAATGACAACCATTTATACTCCACAATAGAATGAAGTTGCGGAAAGAAAAAATCAGACAATTATGAATATGGCTCGAAGTTTGCTCAAAACACGAAATTTGTCTAAATATTTATGGGCTGAAGTAGTTGCATGTTCAGTATATATTTTGAATAGATCGCCAACTTCCAGTGTTCAAATTTTTGTACCTGAAGAAGCATGGAGTGGCAAAAAGGTAATTTTTTCACACTTTCACTCATTTGGTTGCATTGCTTTCGCTCATGTTCCAGAAAAATTGAGAAAAAAACTTGATGATAGAAGCGAAAAGTATATCTTTATAGGGTATAGTGATCAATCTAAAGCATACAGATTGTTTAATCCTATAACTAAGAATTTTGTCATAAGTCGAGATGTGAAAGTTCTAGAAGACAAATCTTGGAATTAAATGGAGAACAATAGTTGTCCTAATCCTTTTATTCTGTTAGACGAACATCAAGCACCTACAACAAGCACTCCAAGACTACAGGTTCAATAAAAAATGAGTAGTAGTTCATCAAATAGTAGCAGTTCATCATATTTAAGTGAGTTTGATTCTGATAATCCTAAAATGACAAGCTTAAGTGATATTTATGCACAAGACGATGTTGATGATACTGTAAATTTTGCATTTCTTTCATTTCAACCTACTTGTTTTGAAGAGGCTATAAAGGACAAATAATGGGTATATGAAATGAATAATGAAATCGATGCTATTGAAAGAAATCAAACTTGGGATTTGGTTGATTTACGTGATGATAAAATTTATATAGTTGTCAAATGGGTTTTTAAAACAAAGTTAAATGAGAGAGGTGAAGTTGATAAGCACAAAGCAAGATTAGTTACCAAAGGTTTTTCTCAACAACCTGGCATAGATTATGGTGAAACATTTGCACCTGTAGCAAGAATTGATACTGTTAGATTTGTATTAGCTATTATAGCACAAAACAAGTGACCTATTTACCAAATGGATGTAAAGTTTGCTTTTTTGAATGGTGTTTTGAATGAAGAAGTATATGTTGATCAGCCACCCAGTTTCGAAATAAAAAATAAAAAACATAAGGTGTACAGGTGGAAGAAAGAATTGTATGGCTTGAAGCAAGCTCCAACAGCTTGGTACATCCGAATAGACCATTACTTGCTGAATAATGGTTTCAGAAGGATCGACCATGAACCCACTTTGTATATCAAGAATGATCATCAAGGTAATATTTTGATACTGTGTCTTTATGTTGATGACATAATTTATACTCGTAACATGCAATTAGATGAATTTAAAGCTACAATGAAAAATGAATTTGAAATGACAGATCTTGGATTAGTGAGATACTTATTAGGTATCGAAATGAAACAAACACAGGATGGTATGTTTATGAGTCAACATAAGTATGCTACTGACATTTTGAATTTTTTTAAGATGGAAAGGTTTAAATTGGTGGATACTCCTATTGAAGTTCGTACAAAGTTAAGTAAAGATGATGTGGGTACTATTTTTAATGTGACTTTGTATAAAAAACTTGCTGGTATTATTATGTATATTAATACTACTAGACCTGATATAGCATTTGCAGCTAATTATATTTTCAGGTTTATGGAATCTCCTAAAGAAGGTCATTGGAAAGCTAGAAAAATGGTGTTAAGATACATTGCATGTACATCTACTTATGGTATATCGTATGTAGCCTCTAGAGATAGTAATCTTGTTGGTTATACAAGTAGTGATTATGCAGGTTGTATTGATGATCAAAAAAATAGTTCTAGCTATGCTTTTCTATTTGGCAGAAACTTGATCTAGTGGTCATCCAAAAAGATCTAGTGGTCATCCAAAAAGTAGCCCATAGTTGCGTTATCTTCAACAGAGGCTGAGTACATTGCAGCAAATTCAGCATCATGTTAAGAAGTGTGGCTAAAGAGACTTCTCTCTCACTTCAGATATACAGAAAATGAACCTATTTCAAAAAATGAACCTATTTCAATCCTTTGTGACAACACTTCCGCTATTTCCTTGTCGAAGAACAATGTCTTTCATCAAAAGAACAAACATATTGACACTCATTTTCACTTCATTCTTGATCTCATAAAAAATGGTGATATTATTCTCAAATTTTGTGAATCAAAGGAACATTTAGTGGATATCTTCACCAAACCCCTAGGAAAGTTAATTTTGAATTTCAATGTCAAAAGTTAAGAATAAAGCCGGAGTGTTAAATATTTAGTTTAGAATTAGTTCAAATATTTAGGTAGTAAACATTTTCTAATTATTCGGTTTCTGATATAACTCTCCTACTGCATGTATATATATTTCACATTAATAAATCTAGAGTGTGTGTGATTTCAGCAAATTGTTTTTTGTATTCTTTTCTCCTTTGTCATTTCTGTACCTCTCTCTTTCAATATTTACATGGTAGAAGTATTTCTAATTTTTCTCACATAAACTATCCTCCTAATACTCATCGTTGGCTTCTTTGAACACATATAAAACTTATTGGAAGCATAATGGAACCAATACATTAAGAGGAAGGACAAGCTGAGCTATGGGATGGTCAAGCACATTAGAACCAAATTTATGTCAGTGACATGTATAAATTCATTTCTTGGTCCACTAGCACTGGACCATGGAGACTGAATTTCGGACTAAAGCTAAAATTCTTTGGTTTGCTGGCATTACATCATAAAATTTGTACCTTGGAGACTTTAACTCTCAGAGGATCCATTGCAACACTTAGAGGACAACAAACATTTACTTGCTATTGGAAAGAATCTACACTGGCAGAAAGCTTCAAATATTCCATAGAACAACAATAGGACCTTGGCACCTTGCCTCTTGGGAATATATCATATTTTACATAATTAGGTCCAACCATACAAGAGCCTAAACATTGTAAGTCCATTAGGTCCAACCATACAACAACCTAAACATTGTAAGTCCAACGTAAACATTGTAAGTCCACACATTAAGTCCACACATTTCACAATGTGATTGTGGTGCCATTATTATCAATGCAACTAGCAACTATCACCATTTCTGGTGGGAGGGTGGCAATGACACCAATAATAGGGCTGAAATTAACACCAATAATACTTAACACCAATAATACTGATGAAATTATTGCATTATAAGGTTTATTATTCTCTGATGGTTGGCTTAATATTCAGAAATTACAGGTTTATGGAGATTCTAAATTTACCATTGACTAGATCAAAATACATACTAGATTCCACCATTGACTGCTGACATACTGGATAAAGGCGTACACCCCTACTGGCTGGAACCTTCTTACACATTGAAGCATATACAGGGAGCATAACAACCTCAAAGACCTACTTTTGAAAAAATGAGTCACTGGAACAACCCTGAATATACATTTCACCAAATACAACAACGACATCAGAACAACTACTAGCTTCATCCCTACCACTTAATAATTCTGTTTTAGCACTGTAATGGCTGTAATTTTGTTACTGGAATTGTAATTTTGATTTTTTTATTAATGCAGTCCCCATGATAGAATAGTGGAGGATAGATATTAGTGGCTGAAATTAGATATATATATATAAGCATTTTATATACCTTTTGAGGAACTACATGAACAAAAATGTCTTAGAACCATGTAATTTAACTTTCTGTTTTAATATATAAAAGAAGGGCCTTTTTTTTCTGCAAAAAAAAACTTATTCATTCCAGAAAATAGTCCGGAAGGCTAACTCGGATATATATATATATATATATATCGCAAACCCGACTTACATTGCAGGAAGGCACACTAATTTAAGAGCACTGTTCTCAGAGTACAGCAACAAAACGAAAAAAAATGCGTAGGCATATATATATATATATATGACCACAAACCAGACATATATTGCAGGAAGGCACACTACTTTCAAGAGCATTGTTCTCAGCGTACAGCAACAAAACGAAAAAAATGGACTACGAATATGCATGGGCAGCTTTCAAACTTGCGAAACAAAATGTTTATACATACATATGAAATATAACGATACTGTCAACTGCACCAATGTTTTTCGAGTTGTTTCCAAATTCAAACGAACGTATATCTAATGTAACTAACGTGCAAAACCAAACGTATAATTCTCTGCACTAATTTAGGTAGTAGTAGAGGGACTAATCTTCACTTCAGCTGCTAATGGTGCTCGCTCACGACAGGTTCTCAAGAATTCCTGCATAACTTCAGTATCAAATTTATGTAGTCCTCCTTTGGAAATTGCTGCACTGATGCCTAACCCAAGTTCTGCAATTCTCATGTGAATGCACTCAAATGTCCTGCATCCTTTGGGACAAATCACTTGGCATTGCTTAGCCTCATTTTGAACCTCCGTAAAGCGTTTAAACATACCAACAATCTCTGCTACTATAATGGAACCTCTGGAATCTTGGAAAGTTTGAGCTAATGGGCCTCCTTCCACGAGAATATCGTTGATCATCCAAAGACCCTTTTCTAGGGCCTCGGAATTATGCTGCGCCTGAGCATGGATTTCAAGAGCTAGACCCTCTACAAAACCACTGATCTCATGTGATCTCGGTGGAATTTCTCGAGCAATGCAGATAATTAGAGCATCAGCCAGCATTTTCAGGCATTTGTCAAAGTGAGTTATCTCCCATGTTAATAGCCAGGATTTTCGCAGAATTCCAATCCCATGATTCAAGTCTTCGCTGCTGATATCTTCTGCATGCACACGAGATAATTGAATAAAGGCAACATTCAATCCCTCGCCTGCTAAGACATGACAAACATCGCTTCCCATGTTATAAATCAGAGACATCTGATCAAAAGTTTTTGAGAGAATTCGCAACACAATAGACTGCATTTTCAGAAATCCCCCACTGATATTATAAGTATATCGCAACATGCATATTAACCCTATACTCGGTCCATCACCCATACTTGAACATTCTGGCACCATATCGGATAATCTCAGGCCAATCACATCAATCAACCTTGTCAGTTCCTTACAGACATCCAAGACTCCTAATTTTTTGATCTCCTTTGCTGCTGAATGGCTTTGAGACATTTGGAAGATAAGTTTGTTGAAATATCTGAATCCATGTAGAGATCTGAATGTTTGTATATTGTTATCATGAAACTGGCAATACAACCGCAACAGATTAATTTTCTTCCATATCATAACCCAGTACTGTTTTTCTCTCATCGCTTTTTCTGATATATAATCAGCCAGGATTTTCAAATGTTGCTTCATCGTATCCTCATCTAGAATCCCAGTATACTCAGAAATTACATCTAACTCACCATCATCGCTGGGAACTTTGTGAAGCTCGATATAGTGCTCCATTTCTCGCCTTAATTCTGTTTGAGGAATGGCACTCTTCATGTCGAACCATTGTCTAGTATATGGGTTTCGTGCTTCATGTTTAGTTTCCCATATGTTCTCCAAAGTTTTTCTATTGTAGAGAGTTTGTGTGGGGTCCTGCTCAATTGGTAACCTAACAGGGTCATATGCAAACTCGCCAGTGATCATGTCCATGTATTTCTCATCTATCATCTCCATTTTCTTCTTCTCTATATACAGTGCAACAAATTTCTTGTCAAGCTCACAAGGCTTTTTCTTATTCAATCCAAATAATTAGATGGAACTAACTCACTAGCAATGAAAATGATTAAGATCTGGTTCTCAGAACTTACCGTGAAATCCTGCAAAACCCTAATCCGGCTGGAGAGGTACAATTCTGCAAAACCCTAGTCCGGCAGGAGAGAAAGTATCCTAGTAAACACAAGGTAGATTATTTACCTAAAACTGGTAGATCCGTATATCAACAGATAACCCGTTCTGTCATAAGTCCTCTGGAAAATAATGATTCCTCCATCATGCAAAAAAAATATTCCTCCACTCGGACAATCAATCAAGTCTCGGAATCTTAATGAAGTATTGAAAGCAAGAATAAACATTGAGATATTTATAAAAGTTGGAGTTAGTTAAAATGCCGAGGGTCACATATCAAGCCATAATTTTACCATGGGTCTTCCTCGAAAGCATCTACTTACGGTAGTTTTGGGTTAAATTTTCATTCTAATTATCTTTAAAGAGCCAGTTTGAACGGGGATTTTGTCCAGATTTTATAATTTTAATTTTAAAACAATTTAAATTATTAAAGGAAAATGAAAACAAACCCAAGAAAAACTTGGTTAAATCGCCTAAGAGTTTATCACAATTTAAATTTAAACACAAAACCATTAGAATGAACTATATAAAATGCTCACTTTCTCTCTCTATAAATATTTATATACATCTTAAATATTATTTAATTATATATTAAATTTTTAATTGGGTGTAAATGTACTATTATTATTTAATTTAGAGGAATTTATAGTTAATCAAGAGTAGGTTAATAGTAGGTTAGTTTCATAGATGATGTGAAGAATTTATAATATTAGTTTTATATATATTTATATTTAAGCTTTAAACTAAATTTATTTTAATATTAAAATGAAAAATATTGCATGAGAGGTATTTTAAAGTGAAAAATGTGCAACTAAAATAAATTTTATAAGAACCAATAAGATTCAAGATCATCATGTCAACGATAGGGGATTATTCACCACTTTTGGAGTAAAAAAGTAAAATGATTATAACCAAAATAAACTTTATAAGAACCAACAAGCTTCAAGATGATGATGTCAACTATGGGATGATTTACCGCTTTTGGAGTAAAAATGTGAAAAGATTAAAAACTAATAAAATAATAAAAGTAAATTTTCAATGGTATTTTGAACTTATCTCTCTAAGGTTTTACTCAAATTTCGAGTGTGAATAATCATTGGACGTAAAATTTAATTTCTCATCCAAGGAGTAACCATGATGATGTCAACTATGGGATGATTTACCGCTTTTGGAGTAAAAATGTGAAAAGATTAAAAACTAATAAAATAATAAAAGTAATTTTTCAATGGTATTTTGAACTTATCTCTCTAAGGTTTTACTCAAATTTCGAGTGTGAATAATCATTGGACGTAAAATTTAATTTCTCATCCAAGGAGTAACCATGTTGCATACTTTCAAAGGACCAAATTACATGAAAAATGAAAAATAATTGCAATCAAGTTTTTCATGAATTTATCATTTTTCTTGTAGCAACGTCTGTCAAGAGTATGCAACATGGTTACTCCTTGGATGATGAGTCAAAAGTATGCAACATGGGTACTCATATTCATCCAACGAGTGTCTACGCATGAAATTTGAGTAAAACCATAGGAAGATAAGTTTAAAATACGAGTTGAAAAAAATAGTTTTCTTTTTTACTTGTAAAATTTTGATGATGTAATGTAATCTTATTTTATTATTTCCACTTTTATTTTATAAATTCATTAAGAGGTCCATTTTTGTAACGCCCCGACACTTCATAGGCGCGTCGGTGGAACGGGCGCGCCGAAACGGGCGTTTGGTGAGCTTGGGCGTCGTGCGACGTAACGGGCGCGCGTCAACGTAACGAGCGCGCGTCGCACCGTTGGAAAGTCACGGGCGCGCTAGGTGTGCGTGCGAGTCATGACGGGCGCGTCGTGGAAGTGGACGAGTCAACACGAGTTGGCGTTTGGAGTTTATACACGGCGGGCGCACTTGGACGAGCGACCGACGGGCGAGTCGGTGGGTCGGCCGGCGCGTTGGGCGCGCGGCGACACCACACTTGGAGGGCGAGTTAACCGAACGGGGGGTCGGCTCGGGTCGGCCGAGCGCCCCAACACCCCGCGAACGGGCGTTTCGTGGGTGTCGACCAAAACGAGGGGTCGGCTCGGGTCAGCCGAGCGCCCCAACACTTGTAGACGTGACGTTTCATTAGGGCGTCGGCGTAACGAGTGGGTCGGCTCGTGGTGGAGTGAGCGACCACACTTTACTTGGCACGCATATATATTGGAAGAGCGTGGAGGTGAAGAAGGCATCAAGCCAAGCAAGCGAACAAGTCGAGCAAGAAGAAGTGCAACCGCAGCAACGAGTCAACAACTCGTTGGTCGAAGGCGCAGCTGAACGGAGTCGGGTCGAGTCGGGTCGAGCTCGTGCAGGCCGCACCGCAGATTCTGGTCGGGTCGGGTCGTGCGCAGTTCAGGTCGAGTCGGGTCGTTTCTTGGTGCCGAGTAACGGCAGGGGCCGAGCACGAAAATTGCGATTCCGGGATCGTCGGGTGTCGGATTGAGGTGCCGTAAAAACCAAAAGGTGCGTAATTCCGAGGAGCATCCAACCATACAGGTTTGGGACGGATTGGACACACGGTCAGCTCAGAAAACGCTCTGCACTGATTTGGAGCAACGGTTTGAGTGACCCGAGTGACCAGCACTTGGGCAGTTTTGGGCAGAACTTCCGACGGTGAACTTCGATGGTTGTATAAGTCTGTTGTATGCTAGTTTGAGTATTGGCAAGTCTTAGAACTTGGCCAAGAGGCAAATAGCCTGACTGTTGTACTTGTAATTTTGATGAAACATAATATCCGGGCAGACTCATTTTAAAAGGGAGTTGCCCCTCCCTTGTATGTATGGGCGTACATGTGGTTTGATATTGGTGTTTATATTTATTTCCGCATAATTGAAAGAACATTTGCTAATAACTAACGAATGTTGCTTAAGGCGTAGTCTGGGTACTTGAGTATTTCGAAAAAGAAAAAGTACGGCAGTGTCGCACCTGCCTACATAGAGTGGTTGGAAGACACCCATGGTGTAGGGGCGTGACAGATGGTATCAGAGGACTGATACGGATTGCAAGACAAATGGTATCGGATCCCTCCGCAGGGAGCTTTTGCTGAAGCAGGAACACGGTTGCAGGGTTGCAGTTGGTGTTGAAGCTGACTTATATATTTGGGTTTCTCTTGAGACCTTAGCTGAAGCAAGGCATGGCCAGGGCTAGAGCTACAATGGAAGAATTCATCCGGGAGAAGATGGATCTTGAAGGACTTAAAGAAAGGCTACTGAATTGTGTCGAGAAGAGGGATGCAGTGGAGAAGAGGCTTTCCGAAGTGAGAGAGGCTCTCAAGCCATTAACTTGGAAGCAAAGAACTGAAGAAGAGCAATATCTCTTCGATCTCCTCATGGGTGAAGATGATGATTTGGAAGTCGAGTATGATGAGTTGACTAGACAACGAGGACTACTTCTATGTGAGTATGCCGAGTTTCTTAGAATGCTAAGAAGGTATAGTGAGGACACGAAGTCCACTATAGCCGAACCGAAGGATGATGAGGGGGCTGTTTTGGAGAAGGAAGAACTTGTAGAACAAGTTGAACCTAAGCCAAAGACACCACAAACATTGGAGCTTGAAGCTACAAGGAAAGCAAGTTTGGAGGCTCGAAAGAGGCTTATAAACATGACGAAGCTCTTGGAGGAAAGAAGGAAACAACACTACAACGCTCTTGTGCAAGTGGAGGAACACTTGGGACACATGGAAGAGGAGATGGTGGAGATGCAGACTTCCTTTGAAGACTTGCATGGCCAAATTGCTGAACTTGGAGGACCGAAAGATGATTCTCATGAGGATGATATGATGGAAGAGACGAAGGACGAACTTGTGACACAAGTTGAACCAAGACAAGACACATTGCAAGCATTGATGGATGAACCACATGGAGATGTTGCAAATGTGAGCAGGATCATGGAGGAACTTGATGAGCAGGTGGTACCAAGATCGAACACATCAAAGGCATTGATGAGGATGGAGGACACTCACTTGAGGAGTCTTCATGGAGATATGACTTGTGTTTCACGGAAGCGTAAGGAGGATGGACTGAATATGGAGATGAGAAGGAAGATGACTTCTTTGCCAACACCATTGGTGACTAATCCTTGGATGCACATGATGAGACCTTGTACATTGATGGAGCAAGGGACATGGGACGATGCAAACCTTGTTGAGGCAATTTGTGACCCTACACTTGATGGTCCAAATGCCCGAGACAAGGGTGGAACGTGATGGCCTTTGTGATGGGAAGGGGTCATGCTTAGCCATGTAAAATGGCAAGTGCCCGGCATGACCCACACACTACCTTGGTGGTAGGGCACGTTGTTGGAGTAGACTTCTTCATGGCTTCAACCAAGAAGGAACTCTTGGCAGACCTTTAGTAGGGGAGCAGCTTGAAGGAAGTACTCATATATATGATGGAGGTAGGAGTGACCGAGAGCACTTCACTTCGATATGTGGAGACATGATGATGATGAGAGTTGAGTTGAGTTCACTTGGATGAACACATGGGCAGCCAAAGTCATGGACATGGACTACATGGATATTCTTTATAGATGGACTGATGGGACGTTGTTCACTATGAGCAACTTGGACATTGGTTGGATGAGCAGCCTATGAGACATTCATATGTTTGCAGGTGAGAACTTGTGATGGCACTCATGGCCAATACAAGTAGGCTTACCAACGCTTTGGATATGATGAGGCATGGGAGTTCATGGTGGAGTTGCATTCGTTGGAGACTTCATATTATGGTGATCTTGGAGTATCTAACTCATTGAGGGGCTGAGGTCAGGATTGGTCCTGATTTTGATGCAGTATGGGATGCATACCTTGGAGCACATTTATGGGGTGTGTTCGGGAGGAGTCACTTGATGGAGATGATAGAGCTGGGACACTTTGGAGTTTGATGGAGATGCAGCGATGGATGCCTTGGTGGTACACACTTTGGCATGGGCTTGAGTCTACTTGACTTAGCCACACTTATTACTTTTGATGATGCTTGGAGGATGAGCCTACTTGCATACAAGTAGAGCACATGGATTAGCATCATGGACAACATGTTGTGGATGAGATGGATACACTTCATGGACCCAAACATGGCACTTGGATGAGATTCAGACTTGATCGAGTTGATGGATGTGACAGGTTGCAGGAGGAATGACTAACGCATGGTATGAGGATGTGCATTCTCATGATGAGGACGTTATGGTTGGATTAGCTACCCAACTAGTTCGAGTTGTGGGGTCCGGAAGTGTGCGGAGTTATGCCGGATACATAGCAGATTTTGTTATGTTGAGTTGGTTGGAGTACTTGATGTAGAGTTCACATGGATTCGACGATGATTGAGGAGATATCTCATGGACATGGACCTTACTGGTTTATGCGATGATAGTTGCGACGATATTTCACACATAGAGCTGTGAATGGACCGTGCGACGATGGGATGATGTTGTCAAGGGACGACAACGCTTTGAAGTGGGGGAGAATGTAACGCCCCGACACTTCATAGGCGCGTCGGTGGAACGGGCGCGCCGAAACGGGCGTTTGGTGAGCTTGGGCGCCGTGCGACGTAACGGGCGCGCGTCGACGTAACGGGCGCGCGTCGCACCGTTGGAGAGTCACGGGCGCGCTAGGTGTGCGTGCGAGTCATGACGGGCGCGTCGTGGAAGTGGACGAGTCAACACGAGTTGGCGTTTGGAGTTTATACACGGCGGGCGCACTTGGACGAGCGAGCGACGGGCGAGTCGGTGGGTCGGCCGGCGCGTTGGGCGCGCGGCGACACCACACTTGGAGGGCGAGTTAACCGAACGGAGGGGTCGGCTCGGGTCGGCCGAGCGCCCCAACACCCCGCGAACGACGTTTCGTGGGCGTCGACCAAAACGAGGGGTCGGCTCGGGTCGGCCGAGCGCCCCAACACCCGTAGACGCGACGGTTCATGAGGGCGTCGGCGTAATGGGCGGGTCGGCTCGTGGTAGGGTGAGCGACCAACTTCACTTGAGCGTGCGTATAAATACGACGAGCGTGGAAGTGGAGAAGGCATCAACGAAAGGCAAGCGAAGTCAGCAACAAGACGTAGAGCGAGCTACTACAACGAGTCAACAACTCGTTGGTCGAAGGCGCAGCTGAACGGAGTCGGGTCGAGTCGGGTCGAGCTCGTGCAGGCCGCACCGCAGATTCTGGTCGGGTCGGGTCGTGCGCAGTTCTGGTCGAGTCGGGTCGTTCCTGGGTGCTGAGTAACGGCAGGGGCCCAGCATGAAAACTGCGATTCCGGGAGCTACGGGTGTCGGATTGAGGTGCCGTAAAAACCAAAAGTTGCGTAATTCCGAGGAGCATCCAACCATACAGGTTTGGGACGGATTGGACACACGGTCAGCTCAGAAAATGCTCTGCACTGATTCGGGGCAACGGTTTGAGTGACCCGGGTGACCAGCACTTGAGCAGTTTTGGGCAGAACTTCTGACGGTGAACTTCGATGGTTGTATAAGTCTGTTGTATGCTAGTTTGAGTATTGGCAAGTCTTAGAACTTGGCCAAGAGGCAAATAGCCTGACTGTTGTACTTGTAATTTTGATGAAACATAATATCCGGGCAGACTCATTTTAAAAGGGAGTTGCCCCTCCCTTGTATGTATGGGCGTACATGTGGTTTGATATTGGTGTTTATGTTTATTTCCGCATAATTGAAAGAACATTTGCTAATAACTAACGAATGTTGCTTAAGGCGTAGTCTGGGTACTTGAGTATTTCGAAAAAGAAAAAGTACGGCAGTGCCGCACCTGCCTACATAGAGTGGTTGGAAGACACCCATGGTGTAGGGGCGTGACAATTTTAGACCTCAAAATTTCCCTAATGCCAATTAAATTTATTTATATTTATTTTTTTTACAATTGAATTTGTTTATATTTATTTTGTTACCAATTAAATTTACTTATAATAATTTAAAATGACATTTTTGTCAGCTATGGTTTGAGTGGCCCCTACATCCATTATAATTAGGGCTTATTGTTACACCATTTTTTGGTCATCTAACCTTTCATCATTAGATGGACCCAAGTACACCATGTAAGACCAGTTTTACCCCAAGTAAAACTGCTTTCACTATGTTAATTAGGAAACCCCAAAAGGAATAATTAATTAAACCATAATTTAATTATTATTCCCAGTCATGTTTAACCCAAAAACAAAGAAATTAATGAGATAAACCCATAGTTATCTTATTATTTTCTACGAATAATTATTTAAATAATATTCCTTGTTAAATATGACCAAATCAACCACCATTAATTAAATAAATCATTATTTATTTGATTATATCCCAACCACTTCCTTAAAAAGATAAATAAATCATTTATTTATTTATTCTTCACTAATCAAGGGATTTGACCCAAGTCAAAACACCCTTTCCCTCCAACAAATAATAATAAAATATTCCATAGAGGTGGATCTAGATTTGGTTAACATTATTTTAATCATGCACCAAGATCTAGAATGACCCAATATTTTGTTATAAATAGGAGGGTTTTTCCCTTCATTCTTCACCTTTTGTTGCCCATTAGATCACTCTGGATCTATACACTTGGTCTCATTTCTACCATTTTGCTCCCATTGAGCTCTACCTTCTACATTGGGTTTTTCACATCTACAAGAGAGAGAAAGCTTAGATCTGAAGTGCTGAGGACTACAAAGAACCCATCCCATTGAGGAGATCTGGATACACCTTCTTGTTTCCTCCCAGGTGCCCTGTAATATAAAAATTCATTCAAAAAAATCGTGTTCTTGTCTTGTCTGTTGGATGCATGGAGCAAACTCTTTACTTTTCTGTTTAATGTCTTTCCATTTATAGATCTGTTTGTTGCAGCGCTTTAACTACTAATTGCAGATCTGAAGATGTTTTGCAGCCTTTATTGTTGTTAGGGCTATTAGTTATGCGTAGCTAAAGTGGTTCTTTTTCGTACACTTCGACGAAGAATTCATACTAACAAATGGCGACTCCACACGGGTTTTAAATTACGACCGCTGTCGTTTCTCATATTCCGGCATATCCAGCTACTTCAGGCCCTAGGGCTTCTTTTCAGCTGCTTAGTTTTTCTCTTTTCATGTCATTTTTTTCACATAAAACCCTAAAAACCTAAAATTTCTAACTTCCGTGTGTTTCTGGCCCTATTGCGCAGGTAAGCGACACCAGCCGCAATTGAGACGGCAACTTTTCAGAAAATCTGCCGTCGAAACAGCCGGAACAGGGGTCGCACTTTTGGCCCTAAACCTCGCGACTCGGGACCTCCAGGTCGGACTTTTCAGCCTCGTTTTCTGCGATCTACACTTAGATCAGGTCGAAATCGCGACCCGCCTTTTTTCCGCATTTTCTCACTTTTCTGGTTTTACGTAGCTTCTTCACGTGTCTCCCACCTCTCGTCTCTGCCGCCTTTGTTCAAGATCTGATCTCAGTTTTTACTCATCTAAGTGGGAACCCAGCCCCTTAGGGTTTATACCTTCCACTTTTGTGGAAGAGTTTTAGTCAGTTTAAATAATACTATTTGTGAGCTTCACCTCTCTTTTCCTGACTGTTTACCTCACTTTCGCATCCATTGAAATCAGCCTCTCTTTCCTTTCAAATCACCTCTTGTCGTTTTGTTTGGACCTCCTCTGAAGGCCTCTGCCTTGCCCCCCCGGTTTTTTGCTGATTTCCCTTTTCCGGCCACCTTGCCTCTGTCTCTTGGCTGTGATCTGCACCCCTTGTCTGCAGCTTTATCCTCCAAATCTCTGTCCCCTTTGACCCTAGATCTGTTGAGCTCCCTTTGTGTGTGTTTCCATAGTTTTTCCCTTTCTTTTCAGCATATTTGTGAGAGACCCACCTTCTTGGGTTAGATAGATGCATACGTAGCTGTTATTTCTCTGTTATTTTAGCATTTTATTCTGTTCTCTGTAGGTTTATTTTCAGCTACGCAGCACACTTTTTCTTGCTCTCAACAACGGAAAGGGTTTAAAAATTAAAATTAACGCACGCCACACACTGACCCTAAGTGAAGAAGCGCCTGGTTTACACCGCCTGGCAAAGACTCTAAAATCAATTGTCACCGCACCTTATCTTCCCTTGACCTTCTTGATTTTGTCCCTTTCTGCCCTTGTCGGTTTCCTTCTTCCTGTCATCATTGCGCCCCCAAGGCGCCTTTCCCGGAGACTTCTTGGCCTTCACCCTCAGTTTCCGGTTGATCGACCTGCTCCGCACCGCCGTCGTCGAGCCAGTCCACCTTCGAGTCCGCCCTCCGACTCCTCCCCTGATTCCTCGGGTCCTCCTTCCCCTTCCGGTTCTCCTGCCCCCTCCACCATGTCTGGTCCAGGGCCTAACGCTAGCGGTTCTCCCGGCCCCAATGTCGGCCCTACTTCTAGCGGAACCGTCACAACCACTACCCCGGCCACCCCCGTGCTGCCGTATATTGCAGGCCTCAGCCTCCCCGATTTCCATCAGTTGATTAATGATCCCATTCACCACAATGCTACCTGGCCCGCTATGCCCACCAAGCTGCCCTCTGATATCCCTAAGTTCGAGGGCCTTACTGGAGAAGATCCAACCAATCACGTCCGGTCTTTCCACATGTGGTGTTCCTCCAATTCCATTACCGATGACTCCATCCGTCTTGTGTGGGATCCTGCTCAATTGGTAACCTAACAGGGTCATATGCAAACTCTCCACTAATCATGTCCATGTATTTCTCATCTATCATCTCCATTTTCTTCTTTTCTCTTTCCCTCCTACGAAACTATATACAGCGCAACAAATTGCTTATATTACTCAATCCAAATAATCAGATGGAGCTAAGTCACTAGCAATGAAAATGATGAAGAGAATGATTAAGATGTTGTTGAATCTAACATCTTTTTGCTTTCTGGTTCTCTTGATTTTCTAGAGAACTTACTGTGAAATCCTGCAAAACCCTATTCGGGCGGGAGAGGTACAATCCTGAACGTTTTTTGTCCAGGAGAAAAAGTATGTTAATAATTAAAATAAAAGGAGCTCTTAATAAACACAGGGTAGATTCTTTACCTAAAGCTGGTAGATCCATATATCAACAGATAAACCGCTCCGCCATAAGTCCTCTGGAAAATAAATATCTGTCCATGAAAAGCTTTAATCGCTATACCATAAGCACTCTGGAAAATAATGATCTATCCATCGTGAAAACCTTTAATCGTTACGAAGTAAGGCCTCTACAAAATAAATATTCCTCCATCACTCCGACAATCAATTAAGTATGGGATTAATGCTAAGGCTCACGTATCAAGCCATAATTTTACCATGGATCTTCTATAGAGATTCCTTTTCTGAGGGTTGTTTTGCGTTAAATTTTAATTGGAATTATGTGCCAGTTTTACCTTTATTAAGGGAGTTTTGTCCAGATTTTTTATTTTTATTTTAAAACAATTCAAATTATTGATTAAAAATAAAAACAAACCCAAAAAACCTTAATTAAATTACTTTTATATTTGAAAAGTTCTTCACAATTAAAAAAAAAAACACAAAACCATTAAAATAAACTATATAAAATGCTCACTTTCTCTCCCTCGAAATATTCATATACATTGTAATTATTATTTAATTGGATAGTGCAGTTATGATTTAATTATTTAATGTGTAATTATTATTTAATTATATATTAAACTTTTAATTAGGTATAAATGTATTATTGTTATTTAATTTAGGGGAACCTATAACTAATTATGATTAGGATAGTAGTAAAAATGATCTTAGTTTTATATATATTTCATTTAAGATTTATATTTTTAATATTAGAATAAAAAATATTGGTGAAGGAGGTTTTGGATAGATTGTAATTCTTGATTTTTTAAGGTGATTCTTGATGTGAAGTATTAGACATGATGAAGATGTAGTCTTACCAAACTTACAAAAAAAAAAAATATTGCCAATTAAATTATTTTTTTTATATATTTAAATTTATGATTTATATCACTTTTATTTTAATATTAAAATAAAAAATATTTTCAATTAAATTTACAATAAGTAATCCACTACATCCATTGGTATTAATCTAAGCACATCCATCCTAAAGGATCTACCCCAGGGTTAAGTGACCCAGAAAGGATCTACTAAGGCCTAACCCTAATGACCCAGAAGGGATCTACCAAGGCTTAAATATTCACCCAAAAAATCCAAAAAGACCTACTCTAGTTAATAATTTAAAATAAATTATTATTATCTTCTTTATGTAAGTATTATAATGTTTTTACTTCTTAAAATCCATATTTCCAATAAAAAAAGACTATGACCTCATACCTTTACTATTAAAATAAAACAAATTTCCCTATGACTTTATGTTTTATCTTATTGTTATTCTTAAAACATATATTTTTTTTAATAGAATAAAAGTATATTATATATTTTTCTTTATCAAAATATATATTATCAATAATATATTTATTAAGATAAATTTAAATTATTTGTTTAATAATATTTTTAAAAAATATGATTTAAATAAAAGTATAGATTAACCATTTATTTTAAGTTTTGATCTTTTTAATTTGAATTAGAAAATTTAAACTTTTGCTAAATCATCATTTTCCCTTGTTTGTACAAATTGTAATTTTTAATTGATAAATTAATTCAATATTATAAAGAAAATAAAACCATAAAATACTTAAATTATGAAGTATACACAATTAAAATCTAGAAACTCCACAAATTGTTTCCACATTCTTAAAACCTAGAAGAGTTAGAATACACACTTGAGCAAGTTTAATTGTTAAGAACATATAGGTTCAACTTTACTTGAGGTAGAGGTATACTATGCACACCTAGATAAATTTTAGTAATTAAATCATTTTAACATCAAATACATGTGTGTGATTAGTATAAGGATTAGTCAAGTCACTCTAAATTAAAATACATGTAATTGGAATGAATAAATACCTAAATAGGTGATATGTAATGTATGTACCTATTTTTCTTATATCTTTTTATCCAAGAAAACATTCATAATTTTATTAATGAAAACAAAATTACATGTTGCACCAGTTGGTAATTGTCAATGATAGGCTAATAAGTTGCATCATAGAACCTTTAATACATGTGGAAAAGTAAAAAATTTCTCCCTTTATTCTTTTCGAATTTGGGCCATGGACCTTGTGTTGGCGTGGCAGAAATAAGGGCGAGCTGAGTTTCTACTATGATTTCTCCATTTTCCTTATCTGAATCTGAAGTATGTGAGTTGTGCTGTCTTTTTTTCATCCACTTTTAGGTGCCCCATGATCCATTGTAGCCTGAGCCATGGTGGTTGATTCACAAGGCTCTTGCATCTCTTGTTCTTGTGTCTCTAGTTTGGTTGTTGTCTGGTTGTTTTCGTTCGGGATGGGTGCATCCTCTTCTTATTTCATCTCCTGTTCTGGTTCTTCTCATGGAATTTGCAAGCCTTTGGTTGCTTTCCATGTCTTTGTCTTTTTTCTATTGTCTCTTTTAGCTTCTCGACATGTTTTTTTAAAATGCCCAGTGTTCCTACATATTTTGCATCTGATTGTCGTGTTTCATAATCGAGATGTTGCATCCATTTTTTTTGTTTGTGAATTAGTTGGATGCTTTTTGGAATCCCTTTATTGAGGTCCACCTACACACAAATGAGTGCAAAGGTGAAGATCCTCTCCTCCAAGTGTTCGGTGTCAGTTTTTGTGTATCTCTCAATGGTGTTTTCAATGCCTACAAGAAAAAATTCATTCCAAAAATGAAGTGGGAGGTTGTATAGCGGGACCCACATCGACATTATGGTGACATCCCTAGTATTTGCATCAAAATCTGGAAACCATGGTGTGGTGAGTAGTCCGATGGATCCGCAGAACCACAGTGGAGCCCAAAGAATGTTGTGTCTGGCCTCAAAGGATAAGAACTTGACAATGAAAAATCCCTTTGAAAAGAGATGTATTTCACAGTCCACATTTAGTGAAAATCCAATGAAATAGCTCCATTGGTTTTGGCCAGAAGCAATTAAATCTGTATATTAAAGCTTCAGATTCAAATATGGATCAATGTTCATCAATCTCTCGAATATCTATTTGCAATTCTCGCACATGATTAAGTTGTTCCACAATGTACGGTTTAGGGGCATTAACTGGTGCTGTTGGAGCTGCAGTTTTATTTTTCCCTTGTAATATATTCCTGTAAGATGGACCTTTTGGGTAGTCATTTTTGGATGTGCTTGGTCCTCGAGGCCCCTGAGATCTTTATTCCAGAAGATCCACCTCTGAGTCACAAATTTAGATAAATGGTGGATGGCATAAGGAGTATTCTTTTAGTGTGCTGGAATCTTGGAATGATCTCCCACAATAGATAAGGGATTATATATTTAATGGATAACCAGATACTATCCTGACGAGTTTTTTTAGGTATGTAACCCCATAATTATCCTCTATCCGAATTAAAAAACAATTCCCCACAGGAGGTTTAATAAAAATCTGAAATCTATTTGAGCTTACCCATTTCTCCTTTGCAGTGAGGCTAATGTCGACCTCTAGTTGTTTCTGTTCTATGCGCTGAGGTAGGGGCCTAAAGGCATCTGGTTTCAATGCATGATAACAAGCGAGGTTTGTAGATAGTCCAGTGCACACCGGCAAAAAACACAGAGCGTCAGGCACGCGGCCTCTGAAATGACGTGTAGTGGGCATAGAGAAACGTTGGACACAGAGTTCCATGTCCCATATCGTGTCTGCTGCCTACAGATATCTGCCCCTGCCACCACGCCATAGTAAACGAGCACTGGTGCGGAAACCTCGTACAAAAAATGGGCGCGGGTGAGGTGCCATCGGCACAATCCATGGTCGTCGGTCAAGGCAGATAATCGGGTCTCAATGGTTAGCCGTCGCAGGGTGTGAGAAGCCCCAAGTCCGAGTTTTCTTCCCCATAGTCTCAATGTCGTTGAAGGGGAGTGTGCATATCTATCTCCCAACAGTAGCGCCACCATTAGAGGCAGCGGAAGAATGGAAACTGAACCCATACCGAGAAACCCTAAGCCTTCCTTTTGCCACCATCGCTCTGATTCTCTCTTCAATCCTCACTGAGGGAACTCTCTTTTTCTTATATCTTTAATGAATGAGTAATCAATCAAAAAAAATTAAAAATATCCTTTGAGCCCATTGGAATATATATATATATATATATATATATATATATATATATCTCTTCATTCCTCACTGAGGGAACTCTCTTTTTCTTAAAAATAGCCTTTATATATATATATATATTTATATAACCTGCTTCACATATTTTATTAAGCCCATTAATGCTCATCAATAAGTTATTCAAGATTACTCATATTAACATAGTAACAACTCCACTTAAAATTTTTTTTATTTATATCAGTTGATACTGCTTTTCAACCATTTACTTCATTTAATTTTGTAGCATTAGTACAATATTACAGATTGTCCTTGGCGAACTTTAATTTTTTCTTTGCCTTTTTCGTATCTAATTATTTAAGCTCATTTTTTACTTGTGTTTCACCAAGGAATCATCCTTAACTTGTAATACATACATTTAATTTCAATATCAATGAATGTATTCAATTCTAATATTATTCCACAACATTATTTTATTGTATAATATATATATATATATATATAGATACAGTTTTCCTCAACCTATATAAATATATTTATGCTTCAGTAAATAGTGAATTAAACATAAAATTAAACACTTGACCTCTATATCCACTCTGCACTTTTCAAATCTTATATATATATATATATATATAAGCCTTAGCATTGACCTTTGTAATTGACATAACTCATATATGTTTCGTATCAAATGCTATTATAACTATTCATATTTGATAACACATACTTTTAATTGATTTCGAACACATATATCCTCTATTACATTTCGTATCCCTAATACCAAGTGATGAAAATAATTCTATGCACCCATCCACATGCATAGTCATAATTGAATGGATAACCTTTTTCGTAATGTATACGAATTAGTATTATGGTATGAACCCTTACCCATTTCTTATTTCGTACATACTTATTACCATATTTGATTGACCTATCCATATTACAAACTTTAATCATATGTATAGTGTTGGTGTTTAACAACTATAGTATATGTATTTTGTCATAACCTTCACTTGTATGGACATAAAGTAGGTTAGTTTATCAGATTAGATAATAGCTTGGTGCATTAAACTCGAATGAAAAAACAACTATACTCATTAAACTCTTACCATTTCAATTTTTCCCAGCAATAAATCTTTGTACCTCCGACACCTCATCCTCACATGGGCTTATTTATGGAGGAGACACTTGTAGGGTTGATTTGTTGTATTTTCGACGGTGATGATTAATTCGTATTCCCTCGAGTGTGAATTGACTTTGTTAGGGTTTATGGTTCTTATTCCGTCATTTTTCATTTGGGAAAAATTTAGATAAAAGCTCTCCCCTCTGTCTTTCGTTGTGGCTCTGGTTCTCAGCCTAGATCACGACTGTTATACGAATTGCAAAATCTCTTTTTTATCATACATGCTCTCATCACCTACTCAAGTAAAGTTCTAATTATTCTGTGTTTTCATTTCAACGTTTTTGGATTCGCTATGTATTTCTGGTCAATACGACCCACATAAATAATTTGGATTTTTAATTTAGTTATTATGTAATTGTGCCTTCAGCTCATTTGGCTCTTATACTTAATTTTACTCCTTTATGCAGGTTTGAGAATTTTCCTGAACTTTCCTAGGTAGTTTATAGTGTTACTGAGCCATTTTCTTATGACGAGATAAAGGTAAGATACATTCCTCTGTTCCTAAGTAATTCCTTAACTATCTCGACTTTCACATAGTTAGGTTTTCTATATCTTCTAATGTAACTCTGAGCTAGTTACATTATGCATTTTCATAACTATTTTAAATCGGGTTTGTTAGTTTATGAATACCATAGGATTTTATCCTTACTTTAGAAATTACTATTCGATGGTAGAACAGATTTCCCCCAAATATAATTTCACCAATACTCAGAAATCATTACGTTCTAGGGTTAATGAAATTTGAATTATTTAGTGCTTTCTTATAGCCAAGTTACGGTGGTTTTAGAATTTAAACCCTTTAATTTATTAGCGTTAGTCCCAAGGATTTATGTATTGTTTCTCATTTTCACTTCTAATATACGATTTGAGTATTCCCCACTTCTCCATGATGCGATTATTTTAACCTTAATGAAATCGATTTGGCTAACTGTATACTAGTTTTTCGTTCACGGTATATCGTTTTCCCTTAACTTTGTCTAATTCTCCATAAATTCATTGTATCAATTTACGATACTAATTTTTTTATAAATTTTCAGTATCTTCACACAAAATTAATTTTAATCCCCTTTTAAAATTTTCTATGCATTTATTATTTCAAATTTATGGTTGCATTTGACAGAGAGGATTTTGGTTTCGAATTACTGGTATAATATCAGTGAATAACTTTAGCTTTAAATATTAATGTATTTTGTTCCCACTAAGAAATAATCTCCTTCCATTTTTAAAGCTTTTAATTTCTTTCAATTCTAATCCTCTGTTCCTTCTCGAGAAATTCAAAATTTTCACTTCGTTTAAATCTCTCTCAAATTGATAGAGGTTTATGATTTTTGTTTTTTCACATTACTTACAAACTTCAACTATATATACATTGTATGTATCATATTTATATTGTGGGCCTTCCATATACATATATTTGATTTATTTACAACTATGATATTGCATGGAATAGAGGTATACTAATTTTTCTTTTTAAATTAATTATCACTTCAATTCATGCACATATCCCATGTTTCTTAGTTTAATATATTATAATTATATAAAATATTTAGAGTATAACTTAGATTTTGATTTCTTATAACAAGATAGTATTCTGAATTGAAAATTCATTTTTGTAAATTTTTGAGAATAAAATTTCCTTTTTATACTCTAATTGAGGGAAAACCTCTTTTTCGAGATTTTCATAATTTCCACAATTATGCTCTGACACCATGTACTTGGTTTCAATCCTCATCACACGTAACTAATATTCAATTCTATAACTTAATTAGTAAACCAACTTTGTATTTTAATTACTTTAAGGATTCACAGTTATTAATTTTTCTGAAAGTAATATTTTTCTATTGTCTTGTACACAAGGAATCCCAATCCTTTAGGTTCCTTAGTCAACTATAAATTGAATATTAAGTGTTATAGGAATTGTCTATTTTTTTCTATTTCTTTGGTTCTCCTTGATATTATTCTAACATGCATATATTGTTTTCTGTATAGGTAATTTGTATTTCCCACAATTCCACCACATTTACTTCCAGTTTCAATTGGAAGATTTGACGACACGTTTCATCTTCTTCAAGGTCGGTCATCCAAGTTTATAGATTCCAGCCATCTATATCGAATGAAGCTTACCAATATTAGCTCGACATGTTGTAGTTTAATTTATTGATTTGATGACCTTTAGTTAAGTTGTAAATAATTGTTGTAACTGATATTTTTAATTGAAGTGTACTATGTTTTTCTATTCACCTCTATAAGAGGGAGTTCATATTTTCAAAATTGTTATATAATTTTTATGCATATTCTTTTCACTATATATCTGTCTGTATATGTATGAATGTTCATAAAATAGGAATTATGTAGTTTAAATCTGAATTATGTTTATTTTGCAGATTTATACTTTCATTATTTAGTTGTAGTTAACCTCTCAACCATATATACATAATTCCAATATATGTTTACATAAATAAGCTATATGATATTCTTATCTATGTGTATTTTCCCTTACTTACAGTTATAATTATAGTTGATCTAAGTTGTGTTCTCTGTTTCTGTAATGAAAGTTATAAAAAAGAACTAACAATAGATTTAGACCCTTCCTTCAGGGTTTAGAGATTTTGTGTGTTGGTCAAACTATTCATTTTAGTATATGTAACCATACAGAATAATTAACTATACCTAAAATATTTAAACTTCTATTAAATACATATGATATATACTTTTCTATCACCACGTTAGAATATTAAAATTAATTTAAAATGACAGATATAAATCCTTCAAATATAATTCATAACTTAACTATATTTGATTACATCACAATATCATAAAAATAACAGAACTCACAAGATATAATTTAACAAAATGTGCATAACAAATCTGGTAAAGAATATTTTCGTCCCAACCTTGAGCTTCATCCACAACTCCCAGTGAGTAAAGACCAATTATTCAATAGTGTAGAAAACCTCTTGTCTAACTAGGAATGGATTATTTAAGCTTGCTTTCCCTCAGATTTTTTCCATAACTACATCGAGTTAATTTGGGATGTTGTTTTCCCTCAGCCAAGGCTTTACTCTTTTTTTTTCCCACAAAATTGTTTAAAACTAGCTTTTTCCTCTTTCTAGTTTTATTTTCACCTCTTCTTAGTAACTTTCCACTTGACTGAGGTATTTGTTAGATTATTATATCCCATCTAATATTTTTATTTTTCTCCAAGGATTTTTTTTGGAGAATTTTGGGAAAGTTTTAGGATTTTATTTCATCCTCATGAATTTGAAATCTTGATCTCCCATTACTCTAGTCTTTGCATAATAATTGAATTTCACATTTATTTAATTAAAAAATAATATGTCCACATATAGTTTTCCTTTAGGTCCAATTAAACTTTAAGATTCTTAACTCTCTAAATAGAAGCAGAAAAATAGGGATATTACATATCCTCCCTCTAAAACAAAACAGTGTCCTCGGTGTTACAATTATTTTTGTTTATTTCCCAAATAGTGATGGATGTTTCTCTTTCATCAACACTTCACAAATATGTTCTTCTACATCAAACTTCACACTACTTCCTGCATATGTCAAAAATTGATGAGCATTCCTACTCAAATCATCTGCAATTTTGTTTTCCTTTCCTTTAATGTATTTGATTTCCATATCAAACTCTCTAAGGAAAGATAACCATATAGTTTTTGAGCATTTATATTTGGTTGAGTAAAGAAGTATTTAAAGCTTATGTGATCTGTCATTAATACGAAATTCTTTTCCAACAAATAATGTCTCCACATCTTTAATGCATGTATAACAACAACTAGTTTTAAATCATACACATCATAATTCTGTTCACGCGTCTTCATTTTTCTTGACTCATAGGCTATTACCAAATTATCTTACAGTAATACTCCTCCTAGCCCTTCTATACAAACATCTTTACACACTACAAATCCTTTCTTTGGATCATCAAATTAAATATGGGGGTAGTAGTTAATTTCAGTTTTAGTTGCTCAAAACTACTTTGATACTTTGTTGCGCACTCAAACCTCGCTCCTTTTTTCTATAATGAAGTATTATGATAGGCTAATGCTGAAAATCCTTCAACAAACCTATGGTAGTATCCGACAATACCCATGAATGATCGTATTTTTGGTACATATGTGGGTCAATTCATGATTTCTTGTACAATTTTTGGATCTATTGCTAGTCGATCCTTTGGAATCACATGACCCACATACTGAATTTTATTTTTGTAAAATTCACATTTGCAGAATTTTTCATATACCTAATGTTCTCTAAGTGTTTGTAGTACTATTGTGAGGTGTTCTTGTTGTTCTTCTTCATTTTTGGAGTACACTAAAATATCATCAATGAATGCTATTACAAAATTGACTAGATATTTATGGGGAACAATATTCATTAAACACATGAATGTAGCAGAAGCATTTGTAAGTCCAAAGGTAGGACTACAAATTCATAGTGTCCATATATAGTTCTGAATTATGTTTTGTTGATGTCTTCATCTTTGATTCTGAGTTGGTGATATTTTGTTCTAAAATCAATTTTAGAGAAGATAGTAGCTCCTATTACTTGGTCAAATATATCATCTATCCTTGGGAGAGGATATATGTTCTTAATAGTTAACTTGTTTAGTTTTCTATAATCTACACACATTCTAAATATGCCATATTTCTTTTTGACAAACAATACACGTGCTCCCCAAGGAGACACGCTTGGTCTCGTGTACCCTATGTCTTACAATTCCTGCAATTGAAGTTTCAATTCTAGTAGTTCAGGAATACTCATTCTATAGGGTGCCCTGGAAACACGTGTAGCTCATGGTACTAGTTCAATTGGAAAATCAATGACTCTTTCAGGGGTTAGATGGGGGATTTCTTCTGGAAATACATCCTTGAACTCTCTAATCACTGGTAAGTTTTCTACAACCTCTTTTTTTGCTTGTTGTCCCAATTCTTCCACTTGTACAACATACACTTGAAAACCTTTCCTTGTTGTTCTTTTTAATTGTAATGCATAAATTTGTTTGACTAATATTGGTTTTGGTTTTCCTTTTACTATCACAACTTTTCCTTTATCATCTATACAATGTATTTTATTTTTTAAGAAATTTACTATTGATTTATGTTTCTCCAACTAGTCCATTCCTACTAACAGACCATAGGATCCTAAAGGAAAAATATTTAAAAAAAATTCAGTTTTATACCCATTTAAATTTACAACAGTTTTTAGAAGTTATGGGTCACTTTTCTCTTCATTCCTATAACTAACTGTACTAACCATGCTTGCTAAATTTTTTCTGATTTTATCTTACACTTTTCCACTATATGTGGATTGAAATAACTTTATATTTCTCATGGATCTATTGAAATAGAAACAGGTTGTTCAAAAATCATACCTTCAATTTCTATCATGATTGATTGGTGTTCAACTTGTTAATATTCTAGTGCAGTCTTGATCCTAAGAACATTGTGAGCAATGTCATTTATTATAGTTGCCTCTTGTACTGCTTGAATGTTCTAGATTGTTCTTGTATTGTGTGGGTAGTCACGTAATATGTGAGGTTCTCCACAACCCCAACACTTTAATGATTCATTCACCTTTACAATACTTTCTCTTTTCTTGTTTATCTCCATTTTTTTGGAACCAATATGTGATTGTGCTGGTTAGTTTTCTCCACTTTTTTTAAATTTATTTCTTTGGTTGTTTTTCTCAAAGTTTTTTAGGTATGCTGGTTTTGATATTTTTATGCTTGACTCTCCTTTCCCTTTCTCTTTAATTTGCCAGTTTTTCAGCTGATCATTTATGCCTTTTAAATTGTTGATAGCATAATCTTGCTTTCCGAACAGCTTCATCAATTGTTTTTTATTATGAAATTCAATTCTTTCTTTAGTGATAGTAGGTAGGCAGTTCAAAAATCATTGTAATTGGGCATTTTCTTCCATGATATAAGGCACATAGTGAAGCATATTGGTAAATTTTATAACAAATTCACAATTGTGAGCTATTCTAATCTCAAATCATGAAATTCCTTTGGTTTATCATCATAATACATCTCATTCAGGTATCTAGACTTGAACATTGCTTCAAAGTCTTCCCAGGTAACATTTTTTTCATCCAGAACATGTACCTTTTTTGTTTCCTCCCAGCAAAGTGTGGCTTTAGTCTGCAGTTGGTAAATTTATAATCTAGTTTTCAAGTAACTTCCATATTCATATACATGAAAGTAATTTACCATGTTCAAGAGGCAAGCTTCCACATCCTCCTCCTTTTCACCATAAAAAGTTGGAGGTTTAATTTTGTAGAACTCTCCTTGCAACTCCTTTTTCTTCCTAGATTTAGATCCAGATTCTTCTTGACTCTCAGACCCTTCTGAGTTGGGTTCAAATTCTTTTCTCTTTTTTGTATGGTCTTCACTTTCATGACTAGACCGTGAGGTTAATTCCATGATAAACCTATCTTGCTCATTACTCGCATGTAAAAATCGTTCATTGCTGGTACTTAGTTGAAACATTTCCTGTTGCATATTCCTTATCATGTTTAGCAATTGAGAATTTTGATCTGGTGGGTCTCCCGCACCTCCCCAGATCCACATATAGCTATTCTTTGTTATTCATAACAACATATGTATTGTTCCTGCACTTCAATCACTATACACAAAATTTAATTAGTACACAAATTTTTGAAAAAAAATATTTACTTATTTTTCATAGTAGCATATTTTTTTCTGTGTTGGGACACATAGGCCCAGTGTTTTCAACATGGGCTCTGATACCATTTGTAAGAACTCCACTTAATTTTTTTCTATTTATATAAGTTCATACTGCTTTTCTGCAATTTACTTCATTTAATTTTGTCACATTGGTACAATATTAAAGATTTTCCCTAGCGAAACTTACTTCTATCTTTGTCTTTTTTTATCTAATTATTTATCAGTACTTCCCTTATATTCCTAAAAGTGTTTAAGCACATTTATTACTTGTGCTTCACCAAGGAATCATCCTTAACTTGTAATACATACATTTAATTTCAATATCAATGAATGTATTCAATTCTAATATTATTCCACAACATTATTGTATTTTATAATATATATATATATATATATATATATATATATATATATATATATATATATATATATATATATATATATATATATAGTTTTCCTCAACCTATATACATATATTTATACTTCTATACATAGTGAATTTAACATAAAAGTAAACAAATGATCTCTATACCCACTCTGCACTTTTAAACTCTTATGATATATATATATGTATATATCTTAACCTTAGAATTGAACTTTGTAATTAACATAACTGATACATGATTGGTCTCAAATGCTATCCTAACTATTCATATTTGATAACCCATACTTTTAATTGATTTCGAACACATATATGTTCTATTACATTTTGTATCCCTTATACCAAGTGATGAAAACAATTCTATGCACCCATCCACATGCATGGTCATAATCGAATGTATAACCTTTTTCATAATGTATACAAATTGGTATTATGGTATGAACCCCTACCCATTTCTTATTTTATACATACGTATTAACATATTCGATTGCCATATTCATATCATAAAATTTAAGGGTATGTATAGTGTTGGTGTTTAATGTAGGTTTTAACCCTGAACAAAAATTATCTACACACGAATCTTATAACAGAAAATAAACAATAGCAAGAGCATAAAACATAAAACAGATAAACACAGATATTTTCCCCTAGATCCCAAATCGGGACGAACAACTTGATTTTTCATTATATTCCTTTTAGTGTTACAACACATATATATACATGCCGAAGCATACATAAACTCCAACCCATTAACCCTGAATTAGAACATAACCATAGTTCCCTTGACCGGATCTACAAAATACCAGGGGCTGAAAACCATCGTACCCCAAAACCATGTGCAAAATCATGCACAAAACATGGGTGGATCCGCCTATGAGTGGGTCCACACACCAAACAAATTTTCGCCGAGGCGCTGCCCCGAACCCGAGCAGTGGGGGCTGTCTTCCCCCTTATGACCCCCCTACTGCACCCGGCGCAATGTACAACGCGTGGGGCTAATCGTGGAAAGAATATAACACATACCCAACATTCTCCCACTTGTTGTTTTCTTTCCACAAGGGGCCATAGGAGAGCTTAGTCATTGGGCCAATTCTTCAACACCCATTTTTTCTCTACACCAAGAGAACTTCTGAGTGCTCACAGACTTGGTTAATGCATCTGCAACATTCTTCAAAGTGTCCACCTTTACCAGCAACACCCTTTTAGCCTCAACCATATCTCTAACAAAGTGATATTGAACATCAATGTGCTTTGTCTTTGAATGGTAAACAGGGTTCTTAGCCAAGAAAATTGCACTTTGGCTATCACAGTCTATCCTTATAGCTTGTTGTACCAACCCCATACTTGAACACAATCTCTGCAACCAAACTGCTTCCTTTCTTGCATGAGTGGTTGCTATGTATTCTGCCTCTGTAGTTGAAAGTGCCACTACAGACTGTCTTTTACTCATCCAACTGACTGCGCCTCCAAATAGGCTAAACACATACCCACTTGTAGATCTTCTTTGGTCCAGATCTCCAACCCAGTTTGCATCAACAAAACCACGAATGTCCAACATTCTTTCCAATCCTGGTCTTCCCTGGTAGCACAAGCCATAATCACTAGTGCCACGTAAATATATGAAAACCCGCTTCACTGTTGTCCAATGCTCCTTCCCTGGGTTTGACATAAACCTGCTCAATACTCCCACTGCATGTGCAATGTCTGGTCTAGTACAGACCATTGCATACATCAGGCTACCCACTGCACTTGCATATGGAACACGGGACATATCCTCCTCTTATTCTTGTGTCTTGGGACACTGTTCAACAAATAGCTTTACACCTATAGGAATAGGAACTTTCACCGGTTTACTATCCTGCATATTGAACCTCTGCAATATAGTCTCGACATACTTTCTCTGGTTTAACCAGAGCTTCCTCTTTGCTCGATCTCTCTTAATTTCCATGCCCAAAATATAGTTTGCAGCACCAAGATCCTTCATGTCGAATTTGGAGAACATTTGGGTCTTCAAATCTTGGATAATTTCTTTGTCATTTCCAATCAACAACATATCATCCACATACAAGACCAAATAAATAACACGGTCACCAATTAATTTAAAATAAACACGGTGATCCTCCTTGCTTCTAGTGAAGCCAAGTCCCCGTATATAGGTATCAAATTTCTGATACCACATCCTTGGTGACTGTTTTAACCCATACAGAGACTTCTTCAACCTGCATACCAGTTCTTTCTTACCCTTCACCATAAAGCTTTCAGGTTGCTTCATGTAGATCTCCTCTTCTAGATCCCCATGAAGAAATGCTGTCTTCACATCCATCTGTTCTATTTCAAAATCAAATGCAGCAGCAAGAGATAAAATTAATCTAATAGAAGTAACCTTGGCAACAGGAGAAAAAATATCACCAAAATCAATTCCCGGCACCTGGGAATAACCTTTTGCTACCAACCGAGCTTTGTATTTCTCCACCTTGCCTTCTACATTCATCTTCTTCTTAAATACCCATTTGCTCCCAATGGGCTTCCTTCCAGCCGGCAACTCCACCAGATCCCATGCATCGTTTTTGTGCAAGGATGCCATTTCATCAACCATGGCCTCCTTCCAGAGTTTTCCATCCTCTGAATCTACTGCCTCCCTGACAGTTCTAGGTTCATCATCAGTTATAGTTAAGGCAAAACCTGAACAGAAAGCATATGGACTATACCTTTCTGGTTGCCTTCTTTCCCGAACTGATCTTCTCAAAGCTGGAGTTTGTGGCTCTTCATCTTCTGAGTCTTCTTCTGTTGTAGAGTCTGATTAATCCTCCTTTAGCTCAAACTCTATCTTCTCAGGTTCCTTTGGTAGGACTTCATGTTTAACAACATCTTTCACTTCTCTAAACACCACATCTTGGCTATACACAACCTTCCTTGTTTCTGGATTCCAAAGCTTGTAACCCTTTAAACCATCCTTATACCCAATAAAGATGCACCTTTCAGATTTATTATCCAACTTGGTCCTTTTCTCCTTTGGAACATGTACATATGCATCACATCCAAATACCCTTAGATGCGAAAGAGAGGGTTTCTTACCAGTCCATACCTCATGTGGAGTCTTATCCTCCAACGCTGATGAAGGTGATCTGTTAACTAAGTAACATGCAGTCTCCATTGCCTCTGCCCATAATTCTTGTCCTAACCCGGTACCACTGAGCATGCTTCTTTCCTTTTCCATCAGTGTTCTGTTCATTATTTCTGCAACTTCATTTTGCTGAGGTGTGTATGGAGTAGTCTTCTTCCGTGCTATGCCACACTTCTTACAGAATTCTTCAAATTCCTTTTGCATAACTCCCCACCATTATCTGTCCTCATTCTTCTCTGTCTGGTTTTCCACCAGAGCCTTAAATTCTTTAAATTTGTCAAAGACTTCAGATTTCTTCCTCAAGAAATATATCCATGTATTCCTTCAGAATTCATCTATGAATGAAACATAGTACACAAAATTTCCCAGTGAAAGAACTGACACAGGTCCAAACACATCATTGTGCACAAGTTATAATATTTTGTTCGCCCTCTTAGCACCAGAAGGAAAACTCACCCGATTCTTCTTCCCATGTACACAATGTTCACAGAAATCGAAATCTAGAGAGAAATTAGACATACCTTCTACCATACCATTTCTATGCAGTATCTGAAGGCCCTTCTCTCCAATATATCCAAGCCTTTGATGCTATAGCATGGTCTTTTCTCCAGAGACAACTAGGCTTTCCACTCCACTTTCAGGAACCACATAACTATTGCACCCATCAATAACAGTGCTACCTTGTAGCTTGTATAGAGTTCCAGTCCAAACTCCCTGCATTAATACTAGTGCTTCCCAAACCATCTTGCAGGCATCCTTCTCGAACACTGTTTTTACACTTGCATCATCCATATTGCTTACAGAAATAAGATTTCTGGCCAATGTAGGAAAATGCAGAACACCAGGAAGTGTTCTAATCCTTCCACTTTGCAGCTTTAGCTTGACCTTTCCACGTCTGACGATTCTAGCCTTCCTATCATCTCCTAGGAAGACATCACCACCATCAAATTTCTCATACTTGCAGAACCACTCCCAATGGGGAGTAAAGTGAAAGGATGCACCTGAGTCAATCAACCATGACTCATGATCTACATGTGTATTAGAAGAAGAAGCCAAATAGACATCCCCACCTTCATTGGAGGTGGTTTTTACCTCTGCAGAAGGAGCATCATCAGATCCATTTCCTTTATTAGGAGCTTTAGATCTGCAGTCCTTTTTGTAGTGCCCTTCCTTTCAACATTTCCAGCATACCTTTACAAACTTTCCAGGAGATTTAGATCTCCCTCTAGATTTGGATCTCCCACTTGAAACCTTATTCTTATTTCTGTTTTGGGACCTTCCTTGTTCATATAAGGCATCTCCATTCTGGTCCTCCATATTTCTCTGTCTCATTTCCTCCGACAACAAGGCTGAGACAATGTCATCAAAATTCAAGGTAGTTGTACTGCTACTTATTGCAATAACCAGACTGTCCCACGAGTCTGGTAGAGAACACAAAAAACTGATGCACTTATCTTCATCTGAGATTTTAATATAAACAGATGACAACTGACTTACCACAGTATTGAAGGCGTTCAGATGCTTTCTCACTGAGTCTCCATCCTTCATCCTCAAGTTATACAGCTTTTTCCGCAGGAACAACTTATTCACCAGAGACTTAGATTGGTACAAAGTCCCAAGTTTTTACCACAAATTATTCACCGTAGCTTCCCCAGATAAATTCAACAATACTAAATCTGAGACACACAACCGTATTGTGCTCTTAGCCTTCTGATCCAGTTTCTTCCAGTCTTCATCTGAAATTGTCGTTGGTTTAGTACCTAGATCTACCACGATCCACTAATCTTTACCCACCAGCAGATCCTCCATCTTGAGCTTCCATAACTCAAAACTCTGACCATTAAATTTCTCTATCTCTATCTTCCTAGTGCTCGCCATCTTCTTTCACTGCAAGAATCGATCCCACAGATCTCCCACTGAACAGGGTCTACCTCAGGCCCGAGCAAAAAACCCTCAACAGCAATGGCGTCCCCTTGAAGCTGAAACAGCTCTGATACCAAATGTAGGTTTTAACCTGAACAAAAATTATCTACACACGAATCTTATAACAAAAAATAAACAATTGCGAGAGCAGAAAACATAAAACAGATAAACACAGAGATTTTTCGCTGGATCCCAAATCGAGAGGACCAACTTAATTTTTTAATTATATTCCTTTTAGTGTTACAACACATATATATACATGATGAAGCATACATAAACCCCAATCCATTAACCCTAGATTAGAACATAACCTTAGTTCCCTTGACCAGATCTACAAAATACCAGGGGCCGAAAACCATCGTACCCCAAAACCATGTGCAAACTCATGCACAAAACATGGGTGGATCTGCCTATGAGTGGGTCCACACACCAAAAAGAATTTTTCTGGGGCACTGCCTTGGACCCCAACAGTGGGGGCTGCCTCCCCCCTTGTGACCCCCCTGCTGCGCCCGGTGCAACATACAACACATGGGGCTAATCGTGGAAAGAATATAACACATACCCAACATTTAACAACTAAGGTATATGTATTTTGTCATAACCTTCACTTATAGCAACATAACTTAGGGTTAGTTTATCAAATCAGATAATATATCGGTGCATTAAAATCAAATGACAAAAAAACTATACTCATTAAACTCTTATCGCTTCGATTTTTCCCTGCAATAAATCTTTGTACCTCCAGCACCTGATCCTCACATGGGCTTATTTATGGAGGATACAACTCTAAGGTTTATTTCTTGTAGTTTCAACGGTGCTGATTAATTCAGATTCCCTCTAGTGTGAATTGACTTTGTTAGGGTTTATGGTTCTATTTATGTCATTTTTCATTTAGGTGAACTTTAGCACAGAGCTCTCTCCTTTTTCTTTCGTCGTGGCTCTGGTTCTCAGTCGAGAACATGATTCTAATACGAATTAGACAATCTCATTTTTATTATACATGCTCTCATCACCCACTGAGGTAAATTTCTGGTTCTTCTTTGTGTTTTCATTTCAACATTTTTGGATTCGTTATGTATGTCTGGTCAATACGATCCCCATAAATTGTTTCAACTTTTATTTTTGTTAGTATGTAATTGTGCCTTTAACTCATTTGGCTTCTATACTCAATTTTACTCCTTTATGCAGGTTTCAGAACTTTCCTAAGTAGTTGATGGTGTTACTGAGCCATTTTCTTACGACCAGATAAAGATAAGATACATTTCTCTGTTCCTACGTAATTCCTTAACTGTCTCGGCTTTGACATAGTCAAGTTTTCTATATCTTCTAATGTAACTCTGAGCTAGTTACATTATGCATTTTCATAATTATTTTAAATCTGGTTTGTTAGTTTTTGAATACCACAAGATTTTATCCTTACTTTAGAAATTTCTATTCGATAGTAGAATAGATTTCCCCCAAATCTAATTTCACCGATACTAAGAAAGTGTTACGTTCTGGGGTTAATGAAATTCGAATTATAATTGGTTTCTTATAGCCAAGTTATGGTGGTTTTAGAATTTAAACCCTTTAATTTATTAGTGTTATTCCTAGGGATTTATGTATAATTTATTGTTTTCACTTCTAATATGCGATTTTAGTATTCCCCACTTCTCCACGATAAAAGTATTTTAATCTTAATGAACTCTATTTCGCTAGTTGTAGAATAGTTTTTCATTCACGATATATCATTTTTCCCTTAACTGTGTCAAATTATCCATAAATTCATTGTATCAATTTATGATATTAATTTTTTTTAGCAATTTTCAGTATCCTCATATTGAATTAAATTTTAACTTCCTATTAAAATTTTCTAGGCATTTATAATTTAAAATTTATGGTTGCATTTGACAAAGAGGATTCTGGTTTTGAATTCCTCGTATAATATCAGTGAAGAACTTTAGCTTTAAATCTTAATGTATTTTGTTCCCACTACGAAATACTCTCCTTCCATTTTGAAAGGACATAATTTCTTTCAATTCCGATCCTCTCTTCGTGCTCGAGAAATTCAGAATTTTCACTTCGTTTACATCTCTGTCAAATTGATAGAGTTTTATGATTTTTCTTTTTGCACATTACTTAAGAATTTCAATTATATATACATTGTTTGTATCATATTTATACTCTTAGCCTTCCATATACATAAATTTGATTAATTTACAACTACGATATTGCGTTGAACCAAGGTATACCAATTTGTATTTTTAAATTAATTATGAATTTTGTTCATGCACATATCCCTTGTTTCTATGGCTATGGTAAGACTCTCCCCTTTTCTTAGTTTAATATATTATAATTCTATAAAAAATCTAGAGTATAACTCACATTTTGATTTCTTATAACAAGATAGTATTCTGAATTGAAAATTCAATTTTGTAAATTTCCGAGAATAAACTTTTATTTTTATAATCTGATTGAGAAAAAACCTATTTTTCCATATTTGCATGCAGTTCTTCTCCGACACCATGCACCTGATTTTAGTCCTCATCACACATAATTAATATTTAGTTCTGTAATTTAATTAGTAAAACATTTCTATAGTTTTAATTACTTTGAGGATTCACACTTCTTTAATTTTCTGAAGGTAATATTTTTCTATTGTCCTGTATAGAAGGAATCCCAATCCTCTAGGTTCCTTAGATAGGTATAAATTGAATATTAATTATTATAGGAATTATCTATATTTTTCTATTTCTTTTCTATAGAGAATCATATTTGTCACTCCCCCTCAACTAAGGAGGAGTATCGATCATCAATATAAAAACGATCATAAAAATTTCCATATAATAAATTTAATAAAGGAAAAAATAACAACCATGGTCATGGGAAACATATTCCAAGATGAATGTTGGGAAAAACATGTTAGTGGGTGTTATCAGTTTATTATGGCTAAGGAAATTGGAAAAGGCAATGAAAAAGGATTTAGAAAGGAAAAGTGGCATTTATTGGCATTTATTTATGAAAATGATGGTAATTAGGAGAAAAGGAAGGTTAAATGTCATGAGTTGTATGTGGGGAGAAAAATGAAGGAAAATAATGGAAAATGAAGAAAATAGAGGACTCATTAATAAAAAGGCTTCTGAGGATTAGTTGGAAAGCTTCTCCTCATATTTTTGTGAGTTCAATTTTCACTCTCATTCTATTCTCTCTCTCATACTCTTGGATACATAAATTTTGGTGGGGATCTCTTGGAGGAGTGCGGCATACTTGGGATTTAGAGAAAGAACGAAAATGAAAATAAATAGAGTGCAATAGAACATCAGTATTAACAACTATAGCTGGATTCATTTGTAGGTACATAGTTACATGTATGGTTTCCTTGATAGTTTTGGAATGCATGACACATGCATGTAGTTTCTTGGTTATGATCTATCACTAGAATCAAGGATTGCTTGGATAACTATGGTGTTGTGGGTGTGTTTGCTTTCATTTTTTGTTTGGTTCTCCTGCTCCTTTGGTTGTGGGTTGAGTTATTAGTTCCTAGAGCCTTGGTTGGAAAAATTATCTAGAGCCTTATAAAAACTTGGGTTGATTTACTAGTCGTCATACTTGGTTGGAAAAATTCTCTGGATCCCTTGGTGGGTTGAGTTACTAGCCCTAGAGCCTTGGTTGGATAAGATCTCTAGAGCCAATAAGGATTTGTGGGTTGAGTTTCTTGTCTTGGAAGCCTTGGTTGGAAAAAACACACTTTAGGCTTGGAAAACATTGATGGAGACCAATATGGTGATGGTTAGTGATGTCTGATTGTGAGGTGGAATCATTGGTTGAGGGTTTAAGTAGCTTGGCCTCTAGAAGCCCTAGTTCATTCTTATGGATTTCTTTCATGAGATCCCACATTCATTCTTGGGATATGACATAGGGGTGATTGGTTGAAAGAAATATTTTATTTAACCCAATCTATGGTCGGGTGGTACATGGAAGTCCCAAACCTAGTTTCATTTCTCATATGTGAGTAAGAACTCCTTTCCTCTTGTGTTTGATGGGTAAATAAACTTTTTAATATGTGGTTTCGATGGTTGTTATATCCTTGATATTTCTATTACTCATATGCTGGTTATGAGTATGTTTTATGACAAACTTGATGTATGGATCTCATCATATTTTGATTAGAAAATGAATGAAAAATGAATATATGGCCTAATAGATGATAATGACGCTATTGTGATAAGGCATGAATGCTTCTTTACAAATCTCAGATAATTATGAGACCCCTATGCTCACATATGTTATTATGACATGTCGATTACATGTTCATGATGCATTCGACGAAATGTTTGTCATTGTTAGGCCTGGTTAGGTCAATTCCTTGGTTATTTTTTGTGTTAGAATATTTCCATTGGTGTAATTTATTGTCTTCGAAAGTGTTGGGTGATTTAATTGTGAGTTAAATCCTTTTCATTAAATTGTCAATCTCAGGATTGTGAACTGATGAGGTATACATGTACTACATGTACTAGGTGATTATTGTTGGAATAGATTAATCTAATGCAAGAAACTTGAAACAAGTTACAAAAGAAAATAATGAAAGAAAATCAAAAGAAATTTCACATGTTCCTTCTCAAGAATGTTCTTTCTCAATCATTTTCTCTCTCAAAGACTAGATATACGAAAACCAAAAATTCTAATCTAAGTTATGAAATGAAAAAGTAATTTAATCTAGTAGTCTATGAGATTACTAATGTGATATTACTAGTGTTTCAATCCAATCCAAACATAAGGAAATTAAATAAATCTTAACAAAACAAAATTAATGAAATAAACATAAAAAATATAATGAAAATAACATAAACTAAACTAAACTAAACTAAACTAGCATTATGAGATAACATAAATATTTACAACAAAGGAAAGATGTGCACAAGTTGTGGTTGATGGGGCCCTCCACTCCTTCAATCACACCCAACGGTTATCAAAGCATGGAGATCAAAGTAGCGACATGTATTCCAAAAAATTAAGTTAGAGAAAGTTCCAAATATATTACAATAATTAAGCTCTCTTCCTCTCTATCCTCACTTTATGTTTAGGCAATTTAATGTCTTAAATTTCTTACATAAATTATCAGCCGAGGTTTGTAATATGAAGAAGTGTGGTGAGCTATATGTGCTTAGTTAACCTTCTTCTTACTTCGTTGTATGTATTTTATGTTGGTTTTATGGGGTTTTGTGCTTTATGTCGAAATGTTAATCTCAAAAAATGAAAATTATGAAAGGAATCAATTGAATCTAATGAAATTTAGATGTATAAGACTAACTTTGAAAGAAGGAAGAAAAGGAAGTGTTCTTAAGTTAAATTAATTTGCATAAAAATGAATCAAAAGCTATTGATTGGTTAAAATATGATTTGAAAACAATGTATATTCTAATGACTTCTAATTTAATATTAGTCATATTCCATGGATATGAATCTTATAGCTGCAAATTAAAATTGCAATGCTACTCTAGATGAAAGCAGATTCAAAGGAAAAAAACTAATGTATTTTCAGTCACTCTAGCATTCAATATGGAAGTATGATGTAATCACCCTCTTGAAATGATGTACAAGCAATCGATTATAATTTAGTTTTGAAAATTTATATCTAGGAAAGCAATTAAAGCATGTAAAGGAAAACTCATTAATAGCATAGGTTAAACATTCGAGCACCCAATTTAGAAGTATGAAAAGTCACCTTCTTGGCGTGATCTTTAGGAACATCCAATTATACAGTTGTCTGAGGATTTAATCTAGGAAAGTAAATATCAGAATATGAAAGAAAACTAAACAACTATGAGATTTATTGCTTCAAAATTAATCCAATTGGAAAATAGATAAATCTACCTTCTTGAGATGTTTTAGGAAAGAAAATATTACCCAGTCATTGTAGCATTGATTCCAAGAAAAAATTCATGAATTGCTTCTATGACACTGATTTAAAAGCTAGAACACAATATTAATCTACTCAGAAAATTGAAAAAACAGAGTAAAGAATTAAACTAAAAAAATTAACGAAAAAACTACTCCTGTGTAGGGGCCCTCTGTGACAGAATTGGCTGAGATCCTAGATGATTATATATGCATTAAGAAGATACTGGAACCATGAACATGATTCTTGTATTATGAAAAGAACAGAGTTTTAAAGAAATACACAACGTTTCAGGAATTACCACTAATGTTCAGTCTTTTGCATAACTGATATTTAAATAAAATAAAACATAACTGTGATCAGCTAATTACATCCACAGATGGCTATTCTAACCAAAACATAGAATTGGATTTCTATTAGTCAACTCGTGATTTACTACGTCAGAGAAAATCAAGAGTGCTTCACTGTCGGATTACATCCTTTGACTACGATGACAAGAACCCTTCTTTATCGATTTTGATCAAGTAGATAGGATGAAATCCATGTGTAAATCATTTTGGAGATGCCCATGTGGCTCGTTTCTCTATTTTCTTCTTGGAATCCATCAAACCATGAACATAGGTTCAGAACCAAGGATTAGTTGCAGAATCGGCTGCATTATGTAGCCAAGTTACAAAAAACCATTCAAATAACAAGAACATAAGAATATTACATAGAAATCATTTAAATGCATTGCTTGAGATAAAACATAACATTTAACATTGATTGGAGTGTATGGAATTATGATAAAGTAAGGAAAAAGTGATGAGAATGGTGTCAAAGAAAGGATAATTCTGAGGTTCAACATACCCCCACTAAGAATTCATTACATGTCCTCATGTAATTTACCAAAAATGTGAACTTCCTTCTCCTATTGAATTTTTTTAGACACTTATGCTAATACATCTAGTTTTCTACTTTTTCTTTTCTTTGAAGTGACAACCATCCTAGGCTTCCTCATAAGGAGTTTGTATTTGAGATTGATGACTGCCTTGTTTAGTGATTTGTTCTTTCCTTTTAACTTCCTATTCTTTTTGTACCACAATCCTAAGTGCAGGATGGTATTATCACTAATCACTTTATCCATTTTTTTTGGTTGCTTTAAAGCTTCATTCTCTGGTTTAATATGCCTATTCAATATCTCTAGTTCATAGATTTCCTCTTTAAGAGTATCAAATAGAGGTTCTTTTCGATTGATAGGAGGTTCTGGATTCACTTTTGCATTTCTCTTGTGACTCTATGTAAACATATATTTCTTTTTGTACTGGATCTATTCCTGGAGATATTCTACTGGGAATACCTTTGAAATTATGTATAGGAGAATTTTGAGGGCTATGTAGAGGAGAAATATTGATAGTAGATGGTATTAGAGGCTCTTCCTCTAAACTTACAAACTCTGCCTCTTGCGGTAGTGTTTTCTTAAGTGAACCTCAGAGTTTAGAGCTCCTTCTCAACTGTAGAGGCTTTACGTTTTCTCCAATTCTAACCTTGCTCCTCTTTTCTATTTTACCTCCTATCTTAACTTGACATGGATTATTATTCTTTGTCAGCTCTGCAGAGGTGAGCTCTTCATAGTTTCGCTGAAGTGCAGATGTAGGTCTATTTTACATACTTGTGTCAATCTTATTTCTTCTACTCTTTCTCGTCTTGTCTTCTTTAGGCTACTCTAGTTCATCTTGGAAATGGTTTCTGATAAGAAATTTCTCCCAAGAATCTCCTATACTTTTCAAATGAAATTTAAGATGTATTTTTATCAACCCATGATGGTGCATTGTATTATATATAAACTGGATTCTCTTCTGCACGTTTATAGAAATTATTTTTAAGATATTTTGAAGAAAGAAGTGAAGATTTATTTCACCATTCTCTAAGAAAGTCATCAACAATCGAATATGATATACATAAATTTAGTCAAATCTTCCTTCATAGGTGATCAAATTATGCATAATTAAAAGCATGTTTCTCCATTTGTTCATGGGTGCTAAGCTAGGAATACTGTTTCTGAAAATAGAAGTATCCATACCTAGATTTTGAGGAAAACCATCCATGATTCACTGTGAAATTATTTATTTTTGAACCACCTTTTTTCAACCCTTGGGAGTTTTGTGGCTTCAACTATGAATGCCTCAGTTATTGATAAATTGATGTCTCCTATTTCAACTTCTGTCCCATCAAAAGACCTCGCAAAATACTTAGTGATCTCTTTGTGGAAGCCATGAAATGTTTTTATAAGATTGAGCCATTTAGCCTTCTGCAACATCTCCCATGATATGAGGATATCCCTCATATATTTTGTTCCCACCCGTTCTAACCTGAATATTAAACCCTTATCTTCTGTTGTGAAGAGTCTAACCTTCAGAATTATCCTTATCCATTATGAAGTGAATTGGATTATCCTTCTAGCCTTTAGAATTATCCTTCTCTGTTCTGACCCGACTATCAAACCCATATCTTCTGTTGTGAAGATTATAGCCTTTAGAATTATCCTTCTCCTTCTCTATTGATGAAGGACGTTGAGGGTTTGTAGGAATGAGTGAGATGGATTAGGGTTTTGAAGAAACATAGATGGATATGTTACGAAAACAAGTCATGACCATTAATCATAAATGGGGGAGTCTATTGTGGACCGTTATGAAACATAATGTGGATGATGTGTCTATGATATGATGAATTCCCAATCAAATCAAATGATGACATGTCAAGGTAGCATATGATTATCTACGTTATACATGCTAATGTTTTGACCTTGCTACTAAAATAAAGAAAATCAACTTTACCTTGAGAACTAACCTTTCGTTGTCATTTCTTTAGTGTTGATTCTTCAGGTACCTTTTAGCATGGTGGTCTTCAAATGTAGTCATTCAATTCCATGTATTCATAATTTTTTTCAGTAAGCTATACAAATGTGTCAGAGATGCAAAATGGAATGTACTTGTAGAATGGAATGTGGCTGCAAAATGTGGAATCAGCTACAAAATAGAATTTAAATGTACAACGGAATGTAACTGAAGAATATGGAATCAACTGCAGAATGGAATGTAACTGTAGAATAGAATATGGCTACAGAATGTGGAATCAACTATAGAATGGAATGTAACTGTAGAATGAAATATGGCTGCAGAATGTGGAATCAGCTGCAGAATGGAATAAAATGTAAATGCAGCTTTGAATGTAGTTTTGTACTACTTCTTAATGTATAAAAGAAAGGGAACAAGGATTTCTAGATTTTTTTTTTTTTAGAAATGGAATGGAAAATATAAGATGTCAGAATTTCTGATTTTCATCCTGTATTTTCAGTATAAGGATGCAAATCATTGATTGGTTTTCATACTTATACAATTTTTTTTAATATATATATATATATTATATTTTTTTTAAGATGGGAAAAATAAAAGCTAATTTAGGGAAGAAGAAGGATTCTTCTTCACTAACTTCATATCAGTATTATCTTGAAATTTTTTGATAAACTCTTCTCTTGAAATTGTCTTATGCTATACTTTCAATTGATGTCCATTCACAAGAAGAGGTACATTTTCTCCATCAATTTTCCTTATCCCGACTTCTCCATTTTCAAAGACTTTTTCAATCTCATAATTCCCAAGCCAATGAGTCAGAAACTTCCCTTGAAACTCTTTCAACTTTGAATTGAACAAAAGTGCCCAATCCCCTGCTTGAAAATTATTCTACTTGATATATTTATCATGCCATTTGGACTTTTGCTGTTGGACTATATTATTTATTTGAACTACATATTTCTTGATTTCATCAAGCTCATTAAGTTACTCCAATATATGCATCCAGGCTTCGGATAAATCAAGTCCCAACTGGGCTTCCATCTTGAAGGTTTGAATCTGAAATTCTATAGGAAACAAGACTTGCTTTCCATAAACATGTTCACAGGGAGTATGTCTTGTTGTATTCCTCCATCTAGTTCTGTGGTCCATAAGGCTTTAGGAGGCCTTTCTTCCCAATCTCTTATGTGTAGATGTACATTCTTAATGAGAATACCTTCAATCACTTTATTGGTAGACTCTACTTGACCATTCACTTGTGTATGATAAGGAGTGGATTTTCTGTGCTTGATCTTGTAGCTTTCCACAAGATTTTCCACCAACTTGGATGTAAAATGGGATCCCTGATCTATTAGAATTTCTCTTGGAACACCAAAACGAGTGAAGATATCCTCAAAAATATATTTAACTATAGAATGTTCATTAGTTAAAGGATTTTCTTTAGCTTCTACCGACTTAGTGACATAATCAATACATACCATAATATATTTCTTTTGATTGTATGGTGGATTGATTGGTCCAACAAAATCCAAAGCCCATTTTTCAAATGGTTTGATGAGTACCTGAGGTTGTAATGGAATTTCATTTGAAGGAACATGTTTCCCCATTCTTTGACAATTGTCACACCTTTTGACATATTCTTTGGCATCTTTAAATATGGATGGCCAATAATATCCTAAATGAAGGATTTGATAGGTTGTCCTATTATTAGAAAAGTGTCCACCACAGGGTTCATCGTGACATGCCTTAATAATATTAGTCATTTCATCTTCTCGAACACACCTTCTAATAATGCGATCTGGACATATTTTATACAATTCATCATTAATCCATGAGTATGGTGCACTTATTTGAATAATTCTTGTTTTCTCTCTAGGCAAAAAGTGTGAAGGTAACTTTCTGGTGACTAAGTAATTAGAAATATCTGCAAACCAAGGGGTTTTCATAGTTATTGAAAAAATATATTCATTAGGAAACTTATCCTCAACTGGAGTATCATTTTGACATTCTGAATTCTAGACAAGAAATCAACAATTGTATTTTGTTTTCCAGGTCAGTCTAGAATGGTGATATTGAATTCTTGTAGTAGTAATAGCCATTGGTAACATATTTATTCATTAAGTATCTAATTACAGAGTGATATGTATGAACAAAATTTTCATATTCGGTAATATAATGTCTAAATTTTTTGATAGCATGAACAACAACTAAGAATTATTTTTTAGTTAAAGTGTAATTTAACTCATTGGAAGTAAAATTCTTTCTTGTGTAATAGATGGCATAGGGGATCAAATATTTTTTTCCTAATATAGCTCCCAGATTTGTATCTGAAGCATCTGTTGAAATATTAAAAGGTAATTTCCAATTTGGACCTCTTAAGATGGGTGCTTCATAAATTTTTGTTTTTAAAATTTCAAATGCCAATTGGAAATCAAGGTTCCAACTAAATTCAAAACATTTGGTAAGTAACTTGAAGAGTGGGGATGATATTTTAATGAAATTTTCTATAAATATCCCATATTGTCCTGTGATCCTAGAAAAATTATAACATCCTTTTGAAAACTTGGAATTGATAACTTGGAGATGACTTCAACTTTAGATGTGTCAACGTTAATTCCATCTCCTGAAATGTGATGTCCTAAAAAAATCTCTTCAGTAAACATCATAAATCATTTTTCATGACTTAATGAAATATTTTCCTCTTTACATCTTTTAAGAACCTTTTCCAAATTCTCTAAAGCTTATTCAAATGAATTCCCATAAATTGTAAAATCATCCATATATACTTCTACACAATCATGTATTAGATCAGAAAAAATTCCTAATACTGCCCTTTAGAAAGTTGCAGGTGCATTGCACAATCCAAAAGGAAGTACTCGGTAGGCATAAATTCCCCATGGACAAGTGAATGTGGCTTTGTCTTGGTCTTCAGATGCTACCTGAATTTTATTGTAACCACTAAAACCATCCAAGAATGAGAAACACTTCTTACCTGCTAAAGTATCCAATACTTGATCTATAAAAGGTAAAGGAAAATTATCTTTTAGGGTGGCTTTATTCAACTCTCAATAGTCAATGCATACCCTCCACTTACCATTCTTGTTGGGTAAAATAACTAAAGGGGAAACCCACTGACTATCTAAAATTATGTAAATGAAGTTCACATTCAGAATTTTTTGTAATTCTTCTTTCACAATTTCCGTAATATTTGGATCCATCCTTCTTTGAGGTTGTCTGATAGGTTTGCAATTTTCCTCAAAGTAGATGCTATGTATACAAGTATTAGGACTAATTCATTTCATTTCATTGTATTCCCATGCATATTTAGAATAATGTTGTTGTAATATTTTGATTAAATTTTCCTATTGTGGTATTTCCAAGTTTTTGTTTATGTTCAGATATTTTCCTGGAAAGATTTCAACTGTAGAGTTACTAAATTATTCCATAGAGTATATAGACATCTACCTGGATGAAAAATATTCAATATTGCATTGTTCTTGAAATTGATCATGTTCATATTCTGAAGATGTTTTAAATATTTCTATTGAATTTAAGATTTGACTATGTTCAGTAATGCTTGAAATAGTAAAGAGAGGTTGTATATCATTGTCATCATCAATTCATTCTTCATCTTCTAACTCTGTGATTGTTTTTTCTGATGGATATACAGTTAATTTCTTTGTTGAGTTACCATTAGATATGTACATATCACCAGATCTATAGCTAATGAAAGCATCAGCTGTCACCAACCAAGGTATTCCTAATATTAGTGGATGTCCTCCTAGATTTTTCTTAGGAGTTAAGATAATAAAATCGACAAGATACTCCCAAGAGTCTAAGGTTACTGAAATATCTTCTAATACACCATCTGGCTTGATTACAGATATGTCTGCTAATTGCACTAATGTAGGTGTATATAGAAGGTTAGGAAGTTTCAGCTGTTCCATGGTTTGTTTTCTCATGATGTTTATAGTTGCTCCTAAATCAATCAATGTATTTGGAATTTCAACACCATTGATATGTGTTTTTACAAATCAAATTCCTCGATCTAAATTTTTTTTATGGAAAATTTTCCCATCATTATGTCTACAATTTTTCATACCAGTTGAACTCTTTTTATTTCTTCTTGGTTTCTTCATGCTCAAATATTTTATTGTTTTGGCTAGAATTGGAATCTCTTTAATGGCCTGTAAGAAATTAATTTTGATACAGAGATTTTTCAATTCATCTAGAAAATCATAATTGGGAAACATTATATGTTTTTCTACCCCTCTATCAACTTGTAATATTTCAAGAAAATGAGGGTTAGAAGTAAGTACTTATATTTTCTCTATGTTAGGAGTTGAGCTTATTTGTTCTTTTTGTTTTTCATTTTCATAATTTTCGTTTTGAAGAGATGTTATTTCCTCAAAACTTTTCTGCATAAAATATTCCTCAAATTATCTTGTTCTTGAATAACTACAAAAGGGCTTTTTCTTTTCTAGTATTCTATGAGATCTAAGTTGGACATCATTAAGATCTAGTGGAGTAATCATGTAAGTTGGAAATTTTTGTCCTCCTATCATGTAAGTATTTTGAGGATTTTTATTATTGGGTTTTGGCAATGATTTGGCAAGTAGTTGATTTGGTCTTTGTGGAAATGGTAATGAAAGTTGTGGATTTTGGTTTTGGAGCTCGGGTTGTTGATTTTGTTGAAGATTTTGTTGGGGAGGATAATTTGGATAGGATGGAGGATATTGATAGTATTGAGAGTATCTTCCATACAGATTTTTCATTCCTTGTGCCCAATATTGAGATTGAGGCCAATGTTGTTGCTAAAAATACCAATTATCTGGTGGGGACTAAGTGTAAATTTCATTGTTAAAGCCTTAATTTTGTGGCACCTACCGTGGCCTTATAGAGACAAAGAAAAGAGATTCAATTTGATTTGAAGTTGTTTCTTCTTGAAAAACAACCTTAAGACCTGGAATTGAAGGGAAACTCTTAGTTGAATGATTTTATGAATAAATCATGCAAGTCTCTAAGAATTTTCCATCAAGAGGAAATTCTCTTAACACATGCTTCTTTCTCCATTTAGGACAGAAAATAGCTAAAGCATCAGTCTCATCTTTCTGCTTGTTTTGTAATCTAAGGGTGTCTATCTATTCACTGAGACTCCCTAAGATATATTTTTTAAATTAATCAATCATATTTCCAATTTCTACTATACTTACTGTTCCAGCTACAGATCTATTCACTCTAGCAAGAGAAGGATCTCTTGGACTTTTCCCAATTTTTTTGTTTCCCCTTGAGAGATGAATACATAATTCAACAATGTGAGGTAATGGGATTTGATAGATATCTCCCTTCCCCATCATGTTGAAGATATCTATCCACTCATATCTAATGGATTTTAGTAAAAGGTCTTTTAAAGTATCTTGATCTAAATTGTCTATTTTAGCTCTTTTTATGTTATAATTGAATCTTTCAATTAAATCCTCCAAATTCTCATCCTCTTTTTGCATCATTTTGAATACTTCATCCTTATGATTAATGGGTATGCAATAATCCAAATATCTTTCTGAAAATGCTTTCTTCATGTCATTCCATGTCCTAATAGATTGTGTGACTAAACCCATGAACCATTTTAAAGCTTCTCTTCTCAATGTTGAAGGAAACAACTTAAGTTTTTGGATTCTTGTAAATAATCATAACATCTACACAAAAATTGAAATTCAAACAAAAATGTTTCAAGATCTTCACTTTTTTATCCATGGAAATTTGGAAGGACTGAAGGTGAGATATTTTTCATTGTGGAATTTGTATCTCCATAAATTATAGGAAATCCAAAAGAATTATAAATTTCTCTATTTCTTCTATTTTCTTCACCTATTCTACCTCCTCCTGCATTCCCTCTACCTAGCCCTCCACCTCATCCTCCAAACTATAGATTTTATCAATTTAGAACTTCTCCTTATCCTTCTCCTCCTTCTCCTCTTCTTGCCATTATAGATTCTTCAGAGCTAATATAAGTTTCAATATGTAAGATTAATTTCTCTTCCTCTGGTTCTTTTATTAATGGAATGTTGAAGAAAGGCTCTTCTTCTTCTTCTTCACTGGAAATTTCTAACTCTTCAGCTAAAATATGTTCCCCTCTAGAGGTGAAAAAGGTTAATCCTTTTGTTGGAGATTTAGGATCTTCTTCCTATAAGACTTCCTCAGTGGATGAAATAGGATATCCTCATAATCAGATTTCTAACCTTAAGACTTTATGAAGTCTGTGTCTAGTGAAGTATGGGATATGAGTTTGAGATGATGGTGTATCACTACATGGTCTAGGTGGAGTGAGTGGTGTTGTAGGAATTAAACTTCTACCTCTAGCTATAAATCTATCCCTAGAATCTCTTTCCCTATGCATATCATTTTTTTTAGATGTAAGAAATGAGGCAACCTAATTACACTTCCCCAGCAATGATGCCAAAATGTTTTGGCAATTTAATGTATTAAATTGCTTACAGAAATTATCAACAGAGGTTTGTAATTTGATGAAGTGTGGTGCACTATATGTGCTTAGTTAACCTTCTTCTTAGTTCGTTGTCTGTATTTTATGTTGTTTTTAGGGGGTTTTGTGCTTTATGTATAAATGTTAATCTCAAAAAATGAAAACTATGAAAGGAATCAATTGAATCTAGTGAAATTTAGATGCATAAGAGTAAATTTGAAAGAAGGAAGAAAAGTAAGTGTTCTTAAGTTAAACTAATTTGCATAAAAATGAATCAAAAACTACTGACTGGTTAAAATCTGACCTGAAAAAAGAGTGTCTATTCTAGTGATTTATGATTTAATATTAGTCCTATTTCATGGATATGAATCTTATAATTGAAAATTGAAATTGCAATGCTACTTTAGATGAAATCAGATTCAAAGGAAAATAACTAATGTATGTTCAGTCACTTCAGCATTCAATAAATGGAAGTATGATGTAATCACCCTCTTGAAATGATGTACAAGTAACCAATTATACTTTAGGTTTTAAAATTTAAATCTAGGAAAGAAATTAAAGCATGTAAAGGAAAACTTAGTAATTGCATAGGTTAAACATTCGAGCACCCAATTTGGAAGTATGAAAAGTCACCTTCTTAGCCTGATATTTAGGAACATCCAATTATATAATTTATTAGGATGTTAATCTAGAAAACAATTTAAAAGCATGTAAAATAAAATCTCAATGATTGCATAGGTTTAACACTCGAGCACCCAATTTGGAAGTCTGACATGTCACCTTCTTGGCCTGATCTTTAGGAGCATCCAATTATACAATTGACTAAGGATTTAATCTAGGAAAGTAAGTATCAGAATATGAAAGAAAACTAAACAATTGTCAGCTCTATTGCCTTAAACTTAATCCAATTGGAAAATAGATAAATATACTTGAGATTACACAGTCATTCTATCATTGATGCTAAGAAAACATTCATGAATTGATTCTATGATACTGATTTAAAATTTACAAAATAATACTAATCTAGTCATCAAATTGTCAGAAGAGAGTAAAGAATTAAACTAAAACAACTAACGAAAAACCTCCTCCTGTGCAGGGGCCCTTTGCGGCAGAATTGGTTGAGATCCTAGCTGATTATTTATGCATTAAGAAGATACTGGAACCATGAACATGATCCTTGTATTATGAAAAGAACAGAGTTTTAAAGCAACACACATCGTTTTAGAAATTACCACTAGCGCCTAGTGTTCTGCATAGCCGATATTTAAATAAAATAAAGCATAGATGTGATGAGCTAATTATGCCTACATATGGCTATTCTAACCAGAACATAGAATTGGATTTTGACTGGTTAAATCTTGATTTACTACATCAGAGAAAATTAAGAGTTCTTCGTTCTCATCTTACGTCCTTTGACCAAAATTGGACCACGACCACGGGCACCCTTTTTTATCGGTTTCGATCAAGTAGATAGGATGAAAACTATGTGTAAATTTTTATGGAGATGCCCATGTGGCTCATTTCTCTATTTACTCCTTAGAACCTGTCAAACCATGAAAGTAGTCATGGAACCAACGGTTAGCTGCAGAATAGGTTGTGTTCTATAGCCAACTTACAAAAATCCATTCAAATAACAAGAACATCGGAATATAACATAAAAATCATTAAATGCATTCTCTGAGATAAAACATGACATTTATCTTTGATTGAAGTGTATGGACTTATGAGAAATTAAGGAAAAAGTGATGAGAAGGGTGTTCAGAGAAAGGAAAATTATGAGGTTCAACACTTTACCAAGTACATTAATCATATCTTGGATATAATACCTTTGAATGAATGATGCACTCCTATTTATACAAAAAATTAAGATAACTAATCAATAAATGTACATCCACAAATATCTCCTATATCCACAACTATCTCTTATGGTTACAACCAATTACCTAAAAATATGAGATACTAATCCTCTCACACATATTTATGAGACACATATCAAAATATTCATGAGTCTTCTCCTTTTAATGTGCTTAGTCAATGATCCAAATCATCTACAAATATTCCATAAATCTTCATGAGTTGAAATTGAAATTCGAATTTGTAGTTGAGTGGAAAAATAAGACCCTTCTAGAATATTAAAATAGGTCCACAATATCATAAAACTAATCCAATTTTAGGTATATATGAAAAAATGATAATTTCTTAATATATAATCATAAATTATCTAAAAATACATAAAAAAATGACTTTAAAAATGATAATGATAAACCCATATGATCATGAAAATGGTATTAATTTAGGGTTATAGAGTTGTAGAATATGGTAAAGGGTTACAAAATATGGTAAAATGATATAAATGAGGGTGAAAGAGGATGACATTTCGGAAGCCCAACATTTGCCCCCATTGAACATGTTGCATGTCCTCATGAAACTTTGCATTGATTCCTTTAATCATAACTTGATCTTCTAGAAATTTTTTGCTTCTATATGAACTTTTTCTTTGTATTAATTTTTTTTTTAACTTTGCACAATCATATCATTTTATAACTTTATTCTCTTTGCAAATTGCACCTTGAAATAAATTTGATTTCAACGTATTTTTTATGGTTGGTTCTTGTGTGACAACCAAAAATGTTTTTGTAACAATATTTTTCTTACTTTTGTTGCATAAAAATACTTGAACACATTGAGAATTCATCTTTAAGGCCCCATAATGGTTTCCAACCATTAGAGGGCTTAGCAACTAATCATTGCAAGACATAAACTTTTGGAATCAAAATTTTATAATAGTTGGTTGGTAAAGATATGTTGGTCAACAACTTATGAGGAATATGTAATATGGGAACAAAATGGATATTTCCCCTCCCCCCAACTAAAAATATTTTCATTTTTGGAAAATGAGAAAGGGAATATAAATGTGGTGAGGGATTTCCAAAGTGACAATTTCAGCATTTAGGGAATTACATTATTAAAAATTAGAAAACAACATACCTTCACCTACCTGAAAAGTGGATAATCTATGTATATGAAAGAGTGTAGTCATTGTTGTTGGCTCATGGAATGTGAAGTGAAAAAAAATCCTATATGCTTCTTCTTTATATTGGTTGTATCAATAGAGGATGAATCTGATATGAAAATGGAATCTTTATTGCTATGGAAATGCTACTGCTGCTAAACTCTGGAGTTGAGTCTTAATTTATTAGAACACTGCTACAAACTGATAAAATCACATAGTCTTCATTCATTCTCAATCAGTGGCATAATTCTTATCTATGTTAATATATGTGTTAATTTCGAACATAGAAGTAAATTTTTGGATTACTAGCCACTAATGGTTTAGGATTAAGAAACAACATACCTTCACCTACCTAAAAAGTGGACAATCTATGTATATGAAATAGTGTAGTCATTGTTGTTGGATCATGGAATGTTAGGTCGAAAAAAATCTGATTTTATTCTTATTTATATTGGTTGTATGAATAGAGGATGAATCTAATAGGAAATTGGAATCTTTATTGGTAGGGAAATACTACTGCTGCTAACTCTTGAGTTGAGTCCTGATTTAGTTAAAAACTGTTGCAAGATGCCAAAATCGTACAGCCTTCATTCATTCCCACTCAGTGGCATAATTATTATCTATGTTATTAGATGTATCGATGCTGAAAATCACAATAAATTGTTGGATTACTAGTCATTAATGAATGTCATTAACCAACACGAGACTATTGACCATTGATGTCAATGAGATTCAATATGCCTAAGTAAGTATTACTAGGTACGAATTGATATGTCATAGTCAACTCAACTAGAAGATTCGAAAAACATGGGACATTGATGTATTCTCACTATTTATTGGTGAGATAACTTGTCATTAAGGCATCCAAGCCTCAACGTAATAGAAATATCTCTTGTCTTGATCCCAGATGATGTGTTAGAGTAGATGGGTCAATACATCTTAGAAGGGAGACCTTAATGAATCCTCCATCATCCAACATGAGTATAAAATAATAATTTTAAGGACCATAGATGAAATATTTTGGTTATGAAGAAAGGTTTATTTGACAAAAACGAAGAGGAAAATGGGGCTACTCAACATTGTAAGGGAGTTGAATGACTTTATTTTTAGGTTAAAAATGAGGTACAAAAGTATGAATATCGTAAAGGGAAAATGAGTTTTGAAATTTAGTAGTAAGGAGATGGAAATTCATGGATGGATTGTAAGCTTAGAAAGAGGAAAATGAATAAGTTCATAATGACATTAGTGGCATTTTGAAAGGTTTATTTGGTAGAAATTGACATGGTGGATGTGATCAAGTTAACGCCTTCAAGATTTCTTTTGGAACATTATTTTATTTGAAAAATGTGGTCTTTGAAAATCACCCATGCATAAAGTAGTATTGTGATCATCCTCGATCCTGAAAAAGAACTTAACACTAATATGAAATAAAATGTAATATCTGCAAAAATTCACAAATAATTCTGAATGAAATAGATTCAAGGAAAAACGAAATACATTTTTACCTATAGGTAGTGGTGAATTTTAGACTATATTAATTCTAGATGCCTTTTCTGAGTGATTTTAAAAAACAAATATTAGAGTAAATGCATGAAAAAAATGATTTGCTAATTTTATTTCTATTTTGAGGAAGTTTTGAGTTCCATTTGCTACAAAAAAATACCATTTTTTTATTGCCTTAAATGCAGATAAAAAATTATTCAATAGTGTATATCTCGGCAAGACCTTTCCAGTGACACTTGAATCATCAAAAACAAATATTGTATGAGAAAGGTATGGTTGTTTGAAGTTTCGGTAAACAATTCCTGAGAGGTGCCACATGGAAATACCAGAGGGTGCCATGTGGATGCTAAAGAGGGTAGATAACATGACATGAAGACATGACGAGCTGACTTTTCAAGGTTACATGGTCGAAACACGGGGCAATGACTATGTAATGATGGTCAATAATATGTTGCCATGTCGACCAATTTAGTGTTGCCATATCGTAGAAAATTTATTTCCTAGTTAAGGATTGTCAAAATTGTAGAATATTTAACAAATTTTGAATTTTATTGAATTTGAAATCATGACCTCTCTTATAAAAATTCAAAGACTTAACAATAAACCATAATTTGAATTTGTAAAATAAGAGCTATAAAAATGTTAGTTAAAATTAAAAATTGCCAGCAAAACAAAATTCAAGATTTTTAGGAGAAAATCAAGTGTCTAAGGGCACTTTCCAATCAATTTAATGCCACCAAAATATTTGATCTTTAATTGAACTCATCTTGTTGCAAAAAATAATGGATCTCACAACCAATTTATTCTATAAAAATTGGGAAGACATTGAAGCTTCAACTCATCATTTTTAATTTTTATTTGTTTTATTTATTTGCTTTATCTTTTTAGTTGCAGGTTTCTACAAGGTGTTTTACAACAAAATTAGTGGGTCATTTTCTTACAAACTATACATTGAATTTTGCTCAAATTTTGTGGACATGTTCCTACTTTTCTAATGTTTATGCACACCAAAAATCAACACCATCCAATGCATAGATTTCAATATATAATCGAAATTGTTGTAAACTTCAGAAACAGTTTTCCCACAAACTAAAATTAGATTGGGTTGATTTTTTTTATGAAGATTTTTATGGTCCTAATCCTTCTTCATACAAAAAATTAGGTCAATTCAATGCACTGACCTAGAGATATAATAGAAATGGATGTAGATGATGATATTCATTTTATTGAAAGCCCTGAAGCCAATTGGGCTGAACTTTTCAGGGATTGTTCATTAGATTATTATTCACTTCTAGTAAAAAAAGTTACGAGAATCCAATACCTAGTTTGTGACATATATTTAGTTTAATTTCAACATTTTTTTTTAAAATAAAACTACAAATGTTTGTTTAAGTGATACATGTAACATCTGCTGGTAACCTCGTAGGAAAATTCATGGAGTTAGGATTTTTTTTTCAACTTTTACCAATGTGTAACTTTATAAATTAATTTCTATATTCCCTTATCGACCATTAGAATAACCATCATCACTACCTAGATAAATATTTAGTAGAAGCATAGTGAGTTACACAACCATTAACTACCATTTTTGTAGCATATTAACTTAAATTTCTTGTTATAACTATGCATCAATTCCATGATTCTTTTGAATAATTTAATAAATCACATACTTGATAATATAACCATCACATCAAGAAATAAATTAACATCATAAAAATGGAACTATGAACAATCACCTCATTAAACAATGATATACCCTGGAAACCTTGTTGGGTGAAAACCAACAAATGTTTAATTCTATTATTAAACGCTTGTGAGGGTGTTAACCCCTCACTCAATGGTTATAATTGAGTCCATCCCTTGACTATTGTCACAAAATTTTACATAGAAAATAATCTTAAATGAAGCATAATTGACTATAAGCTATTACAATCATCATGATATCATTTACCACGAATCCTCGATCTTTGTCTTTGTGGTTAGGTTGTTTCGGTCAGTGGGTCATCCTATAGTTGGAACTCTTAAAATCTCATGGACTAACAAATATTTATCTTCCACAATGTAAGCATGAACAAACCTTTTCTCACATCACCATCCTTTCCTTCCATTGATGTTGTCATCACACTTGATATCATGATTAGATAAAATATTATTAAACCAATAATCAATCTTTGTTTTTTACATTTCAACAACTATTTGTATGCATATATAAAATATAAAAATATTGTCATGAAATGTATTCTTTAACATCATTTCACATGCATTAGTAACAAAAAAATCACTACCAAGGGTCATATTTCCAACAAATGCTAACAAAATCTTGCATGCACTTTCATATTCTTTCAAAAGGAAAGTGAACGTTATAGATAATATTCTTGTGCACGAAAATGAATAAAAATATTTCAAGATAAATATCCCAACAAACAATTTTCTTTGTTCCCACTATTATGTTTTCTTTTACAAAGGGGTTAACACAATAGATTATATCCTTATGCATGTGAATGCATTTTCTTTTCCAAAAACATGTTTTCCACATGGGAGCTATTCAAAATGGATATTATGTATAAAAATGTGAGCTCTATTTCAAACAGAGTTCACATACTATTTATAATTTTGTGCATGCAACTACTTGTCCTCTCCCAGAGAAAATAACATGGTAGCTTGTTCTTCTCTCATGTAAAACATATTTTTCTCTCCAAAGGAAACTAGCTAAATATTGAATGGAAAAATAAACACATTTCTTTTCTAAAGGATCAAATGCATAATATTTATTCTTTCATGCAAAGAAATAGTTTCATCTTACCAAAATATCTAGCCCAATAACTATACATAATCTTCTCCCAAAAGAAAACTAATACCATAGTTAATCCCTTTAGGTGTGAAAATGAATATTATTTTTCCCAAAAGAAGGCTAACACAATCAATAGTAGCTGATTGCACCTTCCTTTTCTCTAGAAATCTAATATCGAAAGTGTACTTTTCCATGCATGCAAGTGTATATTTTTCTCTAAAGAATCTTAAGATAATAAAACATGCAATTACTAGTTTTCCTCTCTAGGAATATAATTCAATAATGCATACAATGACATGTTTTTCTTTCCTATTCCCCTTTGAAGAGTTCTAACACAAAAAGTGTTTCCTTGCATCCAAATAGATATATTTATTTTCCAAATAATCTAACACACTAATTATTATTTTTCCAAAAGTTAGCTAACTCACTAGCTATTATGCATGCAATACAAAATATTTTCTTATCATTTCACACATCAAACAGATTTGTAATATTTCCTCAAAAAATAACATGAATAAAAAATCATTCTCAAATAACACAACCAATTGTCTTTTATGGAAAATTTGTATGTTAACTCTTTCTCAAAAAATTTATTTATCTCTTTTTGCACGACTCAAGCTCCCCATGCATGTAAAATCACATTCAATTCTAGTAGATCTAATATACTAGATATTATTAATGTGAGCATAAGCACATATTCTCTTCAAGAGTCCAATATTTCTCTTAAAAAATTTAATGCATATGCATCATGAGAACATCCTTGGTAATATCTTAAAATATAATAACATAATTCATTTTCAAGAATTATCAACATAATTGTTATGTCTATATGTACATAAAAAAAATTCTTGTCCAGCTAAAAAATCAAATGGAAGAACTTTATTTTACTATGTTTGTCTTGTTTTAGACATCAACTTTGGATGTGGTTTTAGAAAAAATGAAAATGAATTTTGAAAAAAAAGTTCATAAAATAAAATCTCTTTCCATTTTTACGCATTTGTCATGGTTTGGAAGATTCAAATGAATCTTTATAGCCTATGTTTTGAGATTGAAATATAATTTAAATATTTTTCAGTTTTGTCATCAACTTTGGGCATGGTTTTCGAATATATGTAAGAAATTTTTTGAAAACCAAAAACGTTTTTGTCTGGAATTGGTTTATTAAAAAAAACCTCTCATTTTTTACATGGTTTCCGAACATATGGAAATGAGGTTTAAAAAAAAAAAAGAGGTTTTTTTTGGAACGAGTTTATTAAAAAACACATTTCTCATTTTTTACACAGGTGCCATGACTTAGAATATTCGAATGCATATTTTGACCCTGCTTTCCAATAACTCATGGAGTTCATAGAATTAATTAGCGATGAAAATATTTTAAGAATTCAATGCACAAGAAATATTTTAAAAATTCAATGAACAAAACACTTATTCTATTGCACAAAATTCCATGGATATTTTCCCAAGAAAACAATCTCGACTCTTTACCATATGAAAAGTTTGAAGCAATTAAATTTGATTCTTATTTCTTCATGCACCACATGAAAACACAATATTTTTTAAATATTACAATTACTTATCCTCTAATGCAAGAATGTAATCTCTCCTTCCTCTTTCTTGGTTCCATTCTACGTGTACTCTGTCATGATTTCTCCAATTTTTCCCATAGGCTTACAATAAATATAATTAAGAAAATGGATTTTTTTTCTAAATCATAAAAACATTCCATAAATCACTCATAAATCATTCCAAAAGTCAAATTATTCCTAAATCCCAAAATCACTCCATAAATCATCCATAAATTTCTCATGGTTTTCTTCTCAAGGTATATTTTATTTTTCCTTATGAGTAAAATAGCACTTATCTATATTTTTTCTAAGGCTATTACTCATTATTTCTAAAACTCGTAAAATATACCAATTTGGAAATATAATTTATTTATATAGAAGAATATAAATTATTCTAAATAGAAGAATTAAGAATTAATTCTTGTAATATTCTTATAATTAATAATTACAAGAATATTCTTAATGTAATACCAATATAAGAATTAATAATATTTAATTATTCAACAACCCTCATTTTACGAGAGTTTTTATGGTATTTTACATCATGGATATTACATACTCCCCCTTAAAGAGAATATCATATCTTATATTTTTGGAACATTAGCTTTTACTTTTCATTACTAATTATTTATGCAATGTAAAATAATACTTTAATCATAATACTTCCACAATTACTGAGAGAGCATCAGCTAACTAATCATGAGAATGATAAAAAAAAACATGTATCAAGTACATGTTGTCTTTTATTTAGGGTTTACACCAGTATTTATTTCGCATTGGTGTTGTTTGCAAATTAGTGTCTTTCTCCCCCAAAGTAATTTAAATCAAATTCAAACTCATGGAATTTATCTCTAACCATTTTTCCTCTGGTTTTAATGTTTCCATCTTCATCATAAGTTAAATCATAAGAACATACATTAATGATTTATTTCCTCTATGCATGAAGATAGATAATTCATTTCTGACATGTTCATTTGTTCATGTCAACCGAAAAACACAACCTATTTCATTGAAATTTCCACTTAGATAAATTAATAGATCATGCATGCACAACTATAACACATATAACAACTTAGAAACATGAAAATTATGGTATATAATAACATCCAACATCGTTAGAAAATTTCAAAATCAGTAGGAAAATATAGACAAGATTTCATCGAACCATAGTTAATGTCCAAGAATTATTCAGGAATCAAGCATTTTTGACCCAACCATGAGCTATCTCCAATAATTTCCCATCAATCTAAAATATAATTGCCACTAGAATAAACAACCTCATTGATTCTTTGGTGCTTGCTTCCTAGCATATTTTTTTAGCAGCATCCTGCTTTAAGGTTTAAGAACCTTTTGCTTAGGCATTTTTGTTTTAGTTTTTTTGAAAAATATTATTTATTTTTCCTTAAAGCACGAATTTCTCTCTTGTTGTGCTTCATTTTACCCCACTTAGTATTTATATCCAACTAAGTGATTAAGATAATATTTCTCTCCCATTATGTTAATATTTTCCTTTTTATTATTTTCTCTTAGGGACTTTTAGGATACTTTTAGGGAAGGTCCTTGTTGGACTTAACTGCCAATAGATTTTTAGAAGCTGGCAAGAATTCTTCAAAAACTGTAGATTTATTTCCTAAATATCCAAACCAATGTATTCATTAAATCAATAATAGAATAAAATATTATATCATCACATCAGCCCCATCATGGCTTCCATAGCCATTGAATCCAATAATAATTCAATGTCTAAAAATCCATTGTAATTTACATAATTTTCAATTTTCATATTATCATTAAAGCAAGGGAACATTTATGTACAACAAGCATCTATACTTGAACCTCAACATGGGTAGCACAATTTGTCACCCTATATTGACAACAATTTATCACATATAATATAGGTGGTATACATTCCAAATTTCCACACAATAACAATCATGCAACCTAGAAAAAAAAATCTTAACATATCTTGCATACCATAGCACTATACTTTCTGTAAGGGCTTGCCTTACCAACCATCAATATTATAGAGTAATAACAGTCCCATGAACACTAGGACAAAAAATGTGATTTTTTTTATTTACAATTAGCTTGCAACCATGTAAGTGACAACCATTGGGGAATTTTGGGAAAAAAATTTGCAATCATGTAATCTATGACCACTGTGGAATTTTATCAAATAGTTTGAAAGCATGAAACCTACAACCAATGAGGCATTCTAAAAAATTGTTTCCATGTATGAAGTCTATAGCCATTGAGGAATTTTAACAAACAATTTGCAAGCATGCAATATAAAACCAATGAGATTTTCTAACAAACTCTTTCCAAGCATGCAATCTACCTCCATTGAGGTATTTTAACAAATAGTTAGTAGACATGAAATAAATTGTCATAAATATGTTTAAACTATCAGAGAGATAGTAAAAGTAGAATTTACAAAATAATATGAGTCATATTAATATCATCAATGGTAAAAAATTAGGCAAAAAAACACAACCAACAATCCCTAGTTTTACTTATTTTTTACTTAATGATTCCCAAAAGGTGCCAGTGTTTCAACCTTTTTCTCTGATACTATTTGTACCATCCTCTGGTAACCTTGCAGGAAAATGTAAGAAGTTAGGATTTTTTTTCAACAATTACCAATGTGTAACTTTATAAATTAATTTCTATATTCCCTTATTGACCATTAGAATAACCATCATCATTACCTAGATAAACATTTATTATAAGGATAATGAGCTACACAACCATTAACTGCCATTGTTGTATCATATTTAATTAAATTCCGTGCTATTAGTATCGATCGATTCCATGATTCTTCTGAGTCAATTAGTAAATCGCATACTTGATAATATAACCATCACATGAAGAAATAAATTAACATCTTAAACATGGCATAGTGAACAATCACCTCATTAGACAATGATATACCCTGGAAACCCCATAGGGTTAAAACCAACAAACGTCTAATTTTATCATTAAACGATCGTGGGGGTGTTCATCCCTAACTCAATGGTTATAAGGGACTTGATCCCTTGACCATTGTCATAAAATGCTACATAGAAAAATTGTTTTAAATGCAACATAACTAGCTATAAGTTATTACAATCATCATGATATCATTTACCCACAAATCCTCAATCTTTGTCTTTGGGGTAAGATTATTTCCATGAGTGGATCATACTACATTTGGAACTCTTAAACTTGCATGTACTAGCAAATATTTATCTGCCACAATGAAAACATGAACAATTCTTTTCTCACGTCACCATCCTTTCCTATCATTGTTGTCGTCATCACACTTGATATCATGATTGATAAAATATTAATATATCAATAATCAATCTTTATTTGTGACACATCAAAAAATATTTGGATGCATGTATAAAAAATAAAAATATTGTCATCAAATTCCTTCTTTAACATCATTTCACGTGCATTAGTAACAAATAAATCACTATCAAGCGTCATCTTTCAAACAAACTCTAACAAAATCTTGCATGCACTTTCATGTTATTTCCAAAGGGTTGATTAACGTTGGTGCTACCTTTCAACAAGCCATGTACATTGCCTTCTGTGGGTTTCTCAGGAAGTGCATGGTGGTCTACCTAGATGATTTAATCGTATTTTCCAAACAAAGGCAAATCACATATGCCACTTGAAGAAGATTTTTGAGTGATGTCGCAAATATGAGATATCTCTCAATCAAAAGAAAATAATCTTTGCAGTGTTTGAGGGTAACCTCTTGGGGTACATTATCGAAAAAAGAGGGGTAGATTCCCTACCTAGTGAATAATAAGGTTGTGCAGTCCTTCTTGGGGAAGATCAACTTCCTCCGTAAATTCATCTTCGACTATGCTTGTATTGTCAAACCAATATAAGAGATGCTAAAGAAGTACGTTGTTTATAAATGGGACAAAAAGGAAAAGGATTCATTTTCCTATATCAAATAGGAAATCACAAAAGCACCCACACTATACAACCCATATTTCAAAAAGATTTTTTTGCTCTATACCTTCACTTCTAACACATCTCTTGTCATTGTACTCATGCAAAAGGATGATCTGAACAGTCAAAAACCTATTTCATTCATGAGTGCAATTCAAAAACCTATTTCATGCATTGCATTATCTTCATCTTGCATCCAGTGTTCACATCAATCCTTGTTAAACAAGAGCTAGGTGAAAGAAGGGAGAACTGGATGATTGGTTTGTATGAGTATGACTTATAAATCAAAACAATTCACATGATCAAGGGCCATGTCCTTTTTCAATTTGAAATGGAAGTGGTAGATGCGAGAGAAGAACAATATTCATCATAGTGGAGCAAGTAATTAAGATGTGTGATATCGAGCGAACCACCCCCACTATCAACATGAACTCTTAGTACACAAATGTGCACCAATACCTTGAGCATGACATCGTTCCCTTCCAATTTTCCACACGGAAGGATAGGGAACTAAGGATAAAGGCTTTATCATATCATTTGGTTCATGGGGTGATTTTTAAAAAGCACCATAATAAATTATTGCTCAGATGTTTGGATACACACAATTCAAAGAAGCTATTACATAGTTTCTGTGATGGACTAGCCATAGGAAATTTTGTGGGAAACACAATGGCACATAAAGTCATGCGGGCCGAATTTTATTGGCCCACACTATTCAAATTTTCCCGCGCTTACGTCTGCAAATGTCAAGTTTTTCAAAATTGTGCCAATAGTAATAAGAAGTTAGCTACCCCACTGCAGCCTATCGTTGTGGAAGAACCATTCCAACAGTGGAGATTAGATATTATTGGTGAGATATTTCCACATTTGTTGAATTAGCATCACTACATCCTCACAACTACATATTAATTTAGGCGATAAACAAAAGAAATTATGTTGAAACAAGTGACTGATCAGGAAATCATCCATTTTCTGCAACAAAACATCATTTCTAGGTTTGGCATTCCTACATCACTTGTTTTTGACAATGAAACATATTTCTCATCGCTAAATCTTTACGATTTTACATTATAAAATGGAATAGTGTTGAAGCATTCTACTAACTATTACCCTCAGTGTAATGGTCTCGTTGAATCAATGAATAAGAATTTTATTCATATCATTAAGAAGACCATATTCTATAAGAAAATGAACTCGCACTCTTCTTTGGTAAGCAATTTATGGGCTGACCGAGTCATGCCTAACCCTTCAGTGAGCACTTCACCTTAATTCTTGGTGTTGGGAAAGAAGCCATACTCCCTCCCAATATCTACTTTCTTGCTTTCCAACTTTCCCAAGAGTCCCAAGGCAAGACATGTTTGTTACTGCAATAAAGAATGGACACCCTTCATAAGCTCCAAGAAGAAAGATTCAAAGAAAAAGAAAATTTTTTACTCCATCAAAACCATATGAAGAGGTGTTTTAACAAGAATTCCTCGAGGAAGAACTGATTCAGTGTGAGTTACCTAGCCTTGAAATGGGATAAATCCCACGAGGACAAAGGCAAACACACTAAGTTTCAATCCCTGTGGATTGGAACGTTCACTAAACACAAGCTTGGCCAACACACTTACCGTATTTAATCACTCGACGTGAAGACTATCTCTCTCCCCGTCAATGAACAAGATCTCAAGCATTATTTTCACTGAAAAACTGGGGATGTTCCCTACGCTATGAATATATTCTTCTTCTGTTTACTTACTGAAGCTGTTCTTTTTTTTTCTCTTTTTTTTTTTGGTCAACTGAATAAAGTGTTCTCCTCGTATTGGTTTATGAAATTATGTGTGTGGCTTAAGTCTAAGAATCCTTGTCACACTTGAACATTTGGTTAGCTATTGGACTATATTCCTCGTGTTGGTTATTTCTTTTGGCTGATGAAATTTTGACGTAAAATACAATCCGTCCAAAAGGAGTGTCTTGCGATAACCATTAATGTGTTTCTACCTAGGAAACCTATTGCCCATACTCGGTTTTTTTGTTTTGGTCTTTCATACTTATCCAATAAGTAAAAGGGGAGGAGGGGAAAATCTAAATGAGAAAAACAGATTCAGAGGAACCTATATAATTCTTTGAAGGAACAACCTCTCCTTATCTCAATAAAATAGGATCCCTCTTCTGCCCAAAATAAATAAGTTTCAACACACAGTTATATTTTAAAATAATAAAAAGAGGTGAAAGAAGAGAAAATCTTCTTGAGAATAGAGGTGAAGCGAAAAACTCCACCGGGTTACCATTCAGGCTCGCTGATAGCAGAGCAATATTTTTGTTCACAAAGTGACTCCGTTAGGGTACTATGGAGGCCTACTGGCAGCGAAGCAACACTAGATAAGAAAAATTATACTCTGAAAATATTAAACTTGCGAGCTTCATCACCCACCCCATGTTTGAAACTTTGTGATCAAGCCGAGTCTTTGTTGATTTAAACTGAGATATCTTGATGGGTACTTGGTCTATTCACGGGGTAAGTGGGGAAACCAAAGAAATATTCACGATGAATCAATAATCCCTAAAGAACCAAGGTCTTACACAGAAGAAGTTAACCGAACACAGAAGCTAGAATCCTACCAGTGTGTTTCCAAGTGTTGTAACCACTACAACCACCTCAAAAAATTTATCATATACCAAATTTGGGAGCCTTCCTTCATCTTGTTTATGGACATCGCAAAATTTTAAGTTCATTTCATTCCTTTTGTGATCCCTTTCAAAATATAGGAAAAAATTTGCCTTTGGAAGTATGGCTACCGTGGTGAATGTATGTGCTTATTATGGTGATTCCAAGATGTTATATCTGTGTAAATAATTCGTTCTAACTATGTAAGTATATGTCTCACTTATTTCGAAAGTTTTGAGGACCATCGCACAAGTGCTGCCACGGTTTTCGTAAAGTGTACCTACGGTGTCGCACTTTTTATAACCAGTCGTAAAGTTCTCACATGGAGGAAAATTTCTGGTTGTTTATCTCAGATGATCTATGCTACTTGAGTCAAAAAATATGCTAAGTGTGTGATCATACTCAAAGTACATTAATTTTAACATCAATCCCTCCTATCCCACACTTATTAATTTTCTGGAAAACTTCCTAACCAAGCAAATTATCCTCTCTGGGCCTCCTTTGAGCTGCACACTACACAGTCTGAGTCATATGGATGTGACCGTATTACTTGGCACTATGTAGTGCGCAGTACTAGATTTTTTATATTTCCCAATTACGTAATTTTTGAGACGAACACATGATATTGACCTCTAGAATTGCATAGTTGAGGCCTCCAACCAGACTTTAATGGTGCACTTCAAAAATTTAAGATACAAGATCATCCCCTGAGACTTAGAACAATGCACTACATAATTACCCAAGCCTCCTTGACCTCCTGAACTGAGCAGTTAGCTTTCCCAACTCTCAACCATGCTACCTATCCCCACCGACTCTCGAAATTGCATAGTCATGTCCCTTAGCCCAACCTTAACTGCACATTGTGTAGTTTCAAGGATGAAGGCTTCCCGTTAACTGCCTGAAATATGAAATTGTGCAGTCACTGAGCCTCCTTGTTCAACATGTCACATGTTATGGGATCAATTCATGGATTAGAATGTATCATATTAGACTAGGGGTTTTCAAATTGATGTCGTCCACGGGGGCTGCCCCCAATAAGCCTCTAACATATCACGTGCAATCATATCATATTAAAAAAATATCCTTAGTTTGAGTACATATTGGAAAATACCTCTAAAAATAACATTATTTAACCCCCACCAAATATAAACCCAATACGCCTTCCCAATTTAAAAATCCCCTAATTTCCCTATATATTGCAAGTATCCATTTTTTCATTACATTTTTATACCCCTTTATATTTTTTCATTAACGTTGAGCTCTATTTTTTATACCTTCTAATTTAAAAATCCTTTACCCCCTATATATCCAAAATATATTATTTCATTTTTTCCTCATTATATATCCCCAATATGAACTTGCGTTCTATGGTATTGCTCCCACAGTGAAGCCCCCATGATGTCATCCTGTTATGAGTGAATTGTAGAAACATGTTCTGTATCAAGTTATGGTTAGATGATAAAGGAAGGAAGGAAGGAAGAAAGAATGCTCAAAGACACTCTTGTAGCTGAACTTACAAGATTATTGATTGAGAGAAAGTGAAAGGACACTAGCTTGTGACTACTTTCTGAGACTTGAGATCATTGAAAATTCCCTATCACCAAGGCTTGCGGAGGATTGAAGGAAAGCTCCTTCATGAAGATGCTTAACTCTCAACAGCATCTGTGGCTTGACATTTCCACATCATCAGGCAGTCCATGTCAGTAGTGTCATTTCATTTCATGTCATGACTAGTCATGTTGCCACATCACTATTGTATACCATGTTCATTGTAAACAAATGTATTGTAAAGTCGAAGTCCAAAGGAAACACATGAATGTAAAGATTCATGGGAAGTCAAGCATTCATGAGGGTATTCAAAGAGTCACCCTTGGTTATATGTACTCCGTCATTGTATTAGCAAATTTGTTTTTCACCTTGGCTGCACGAGCAAAGAAATAGAGGGAATATTTGGTTCGTTTATGGTGAAAAGAGTAGATCTCACGCTCCGCTAATGGAGCTAGTGATATTCATTATATATATATATGTGTCTCATAACTTTTACTTAATAATAGAAGTCCTTCAAGGAAAACACACTCTTCATGTATGACTTAGGAATTTTTGTAATACTATTCTACAGATGTTTGTACTTCATGTTTTCTTTTCACATGTACTAAGATATTTGAACTATTTCGTTTATTTTAGTGCTTATCTTGTTGAGAATATGTTGTAATGCTTGTCAATGTTGTCCCATCCTCGTGGACTATTCCACATGAAATTAGACAGTTATCTCCCATATTATTTTGTGTGTAATTGATGTCCCATCCTCGTGGAATATTCGGCAGGATATTAGACAAATATCTCTTAAGTTTTGTGTGTAATGACCGTTGCATCCATTGTGTATTATTCCGCTAGGTGTTAGACGAAACCCTTCAGTTCATTCCTAAGTGGTACTATTACTCCTCTCTTCGAGAATCACTTTTATCTTTCTCCCCCATTGTAGTAGAAGAACCTTGGCACACTTGTGATTTGACACTCACCAAGCACACCCCCTTGCTTTGTGAAATTGCATTGACATTACTCTCTCTTGCTGAAAAGAAGAGTCAAGGAATATATTTAAGAATAAGGAAATTATGCCTTTTTTCTGAATGGGACTTGATTCGAATTTAAAAAGGAATGAAATAGAATATAGATATAATCACAAACACACAGATGCAATAGAAATAATACTTCATTTCATTAATATGAAATACTGAAAGTACTTACAAACAGAATTGAAAGAAACCATCTTTGGCGATGGTAGCTTATCTGTTAGGTCCCTATATCACTAGTATAGCCCTTATTATTGTTAGTGTAAACCCCTTATTGTTATTATTGTACCCTTGTAACCCCCATTTTGTTATTATTGTGCCCTTAAATTATTATTGTTAGGTCGGCTAGGATTACATTGTGGCCCACTAGGATTACATTATGGCTCCATGGACTCCTGTATATAGAAAGGAGGTTTTGTAAATTGTATCATCCAAGAATTGTTCATTTATGTAATGTATTGGAGGTTGCCCCCTCGAAGTGTCTCATTTCTAAGGCGTTTATATCTCTTTTCTTCTCTTTTTGGAGCTGGTTACACAACATTTGGTATCAGAGCTTTGGATTCTAGGGTTTCGCTGCTCCAAACAGGTCATCGTGGCATTTTCGCTATAACTTTTTTTCTACGAAGCGTCAGAAGCTGAAATTTTTAGGGTGCGAAGCTGAAATCTTGAGGAAGGTTGTCTAAAAATTTCAGATCTTGGTTCGCAATATTTGAGGAGATATCATCTCTGGAAGTTAGGTATTTTTTCAGGCTCATAAACAGGTCATCGTGGCATTTGCGCTATAAATTTTTTTTTACGAAGGGTCAGAGTCTGAAATTCATATGGTGCGAAGCTGAAATCCTGAGGAAATTCGTCAAAATATTTCAGAACTTGGTTCGCAATATTTTTGGAGATATGATCTGTGGAAGGTAGTGCTTTTTCAGGCTCCTGAATTTCATCTCAAAGAGGTGATCGTGGGAAAAGTTCAATAACTCTCTCTCTGAAGATTGGATTGGAGTGCCGTCAAAAGTGGTCACAAGTACACAGCCTTTAGTTTCTTCGCTATCAATTTTAGAGACAAAGAACAAAACAGTGACACGTGGCAAGTTGTACAATTTCGCTCTACTGAACCAGTCCAGAATTAGGTCATTGTGGGAGATTGGACACAACTTTGTTTTGGAGCATCAAAATCAGGTCAGACCTGTGGAATTTGAAAGAAGCTTCAGAGGGCTACTACAGGGCGTAATTTCAGATATCGAAGATTTTCAAGCACAGACCATAAACTCGAATGTTGGTGGGAAGAACCACCATATTCCAAAAATGGATATGAGGAAGTTTGATGGAAAGGATCCTGTAACATGGATACTACGGATGGAGCAATATTTTGATCTCCATAACGTGCAAAACACACAAAAGGTACGCATTGCAACTTTACATTTAGAACAAAATACATTTGTATGGTATCGATGGCTTTGCTCCCGTAAAAAATTGTCACTTGGTCAATTTTTACGGAGGAAATGATAGCACATTATGAGGATACAAAGAGCAACACCTTCTTTAGCCAATTGATAAATCTCAAACAAAGGGTTTAGTGGGGCAGCACATTGAGGACTTCCAAAAATTGAATATAAGGGTAACTGATATTCCAGAGGAACACAGGATTGATCTCTTCATAGGCACTTTAAAGGATAACATCCAGCATGAAGTTCGCGTTTTGGAACCTGATTCATTGGAGAAGGCATTCAGGTTGGCAAGAAAAGTTGAATGTAAAATTATGGCGACAAGGAAGCCTACCACTCAATTCTTTAAAGAAGGAAGTGTTGCTACGCCTAGATTTCCACAACCTACAAGGTTGACACCACAACAATTGGAAGAAAAAAGAGCAAAAGGGCTTTGCTATAGTTGCGATAGCAAATACACTAAAGGTCATAAGTGTGCTGAGAAGAAATTATTTTACATAGATTGTGAAGAAGAAGAAGAAAATGAACAAGAAGAGGATATACACGAGGAACCACCCCTAGAAGAGGAAGAAATGAATCCGACCATATCGTGTAATGCACTGGCAGGAATTACCACTCCTCAAACTCTCAAGATAGAAGGACATATAAAAAAGAAAAGGGTAATAGTGTTGATTGATTCGGGTAGCACCCATAATTTTATTCATTATAAGGTAGCCAAGGAATTAAATTGTTTCCTATACCCAGCACCAGAATGTCAAGTGATGGTTGCAAATGGAGGAACTATAAATTGCTACGGAAAATGCCATAATATCAAGCTAACCATGGGGGAATATGTATTGACTAGTCCAATGCTTGCCATTCCTATGGGAGGTGCTGATGTTGTACTAGGAGTACAATGGTTACAATCTTTGGGGACGGTAGCTTTTAATTTTCAAGAACTTTTCTTGAATTTTTTTTCAGAAGGAAAGGAAGTCGAATTACGGGGTATTGAAGGGAAGCCGAGAAGGATAATAAGCTCTAATGTCATGACAAAGCTTCTAAAGAAAGAACAACGAGGCGTAATTGCACAATTATGCTCACTAGAAGTTCCGACATCAAAATCATCTATTTCTGCGGATCTCCAACAAGTCTTGGACAATCATTCCAAGGTGTTTGAAACTCCCAAAGGACTCCCACCTATTCGTGATCATGATCATGCTATTCATTTGATTCCGGGAAGTGTTCCTCCAAACATCAGGCCTTATAGATATCCTTACTTCCAAAAGAGCGAAATTGAACGTATGATTGCAGAAATGTTAGAGGCAGGTATAATTCAACCTAGTCAAAGTTCTTTCTCTGCTCCTGTAGTATTGGTACACAAGAAGGATGGATCATAGCGAATGTGTCCGGATTATAGGGAGCTCAATAAGCTCACCATTAAAGATAAATTTCCCATTCCTGTGATTGATGAATTATTGGATGAATTACATGGAGCAATTTATTTTACCAAGTTGGATCTTCGTTGAGGATATCATCAAATTAGAATGAAGACTGAAGATATTCCAAAAACAACATTTCGAACTCATGAGGGTCATTATGAATTTTTGGTCATGCCTTTTGGCCTTACCAATGCACCTTCTACATTTCAAGGGTTGATGAATTCCATTTTCAAGCCCTTCCTTAGAAAATTTGTGCTAGTATTTTTTGATGATATACTAATCTATAGCAGGTCTTGGAAGGATCATGTTGAACATGTTGACAGGGTGCTCAAACTATTGCGGGAGAAACAATTATATGCAAAAACATCCAAATGTTTCTTTGGAGTACAAGAGGTGGAAAATCTGGGTCATATTGTATCTCACGAGGGTGTTAAGGTAGACCCTAACAAAATTAAAGCCATTAAGGAATGGAAAGTCCCCACAACCATAAAGAAGTTGCGAGGATTTCTCGGGTTAACGGGGTATTATCGCAAGTTTGTTAAGAATTATGGGAGAATAGCAGCACCTCTAACAACATTATTGAAGAAAGATGCATTTTCATGGACTCCTGAAGCAACTAAGGCCTTTGAACGTCTTAAAGAGGCAATGTGCCTAGCACCGGTCTTAGCTACACCGGACTTCACAAAAACCTTTATTGTGGAATGTGATGCCTCAGGAAATGGAATTGGTGCAGTTTTAATGCAGGAAGGAAGACCCATTGCTTTTGAAAGTCGTCAAATCAAAGGAAAGTATTTACAGAAACCTATTTATGAGAAGGAAATGTTAGCAATACTACATGCACTAAAGAAATGGCGAACTTACCTAATGGGAAGACACTTCAAGGTAAAAACTGATCATGATGGTCTTAAACACTTTTTGGAACAAAGACTATCGTCAGAAGAACAACAAAAATGGGTCACAAAGATGTTGGGTTATGACTTTGAAATAATCTACAAAAAAGGAAAGGTGAATGTTGTTGCAGATGCACTCTCAAGAAAGAATGAAGAGGTGGAAGCATTGCTTTGTGCCATTTCTATTATCCAACCAGATTGGATAACTGAAGCAAGAGATGAATGGAAGAAGGACAAAGATGTATGGATATTCATTCAAAAGTTGCAGCAAGATCCTAGTACATCTGATACATTTAGTTGGAAAAATGATTCCTTATGGTACAAAGATCGCTTATATCTTTGTAAAAATTCCCATCTAAAACAAAAGATTCTTCTGGAATTGCACACTTCTCCTTTAGGAGGACACTCGGGATTTTTAAAAACTTACCACAGGGTGAAGAAAGAATTTTTTTGGGATGGCCTTAAATCTGATATTCAAAATTTTTTGGCGGAATGTTTGGTTTTCCAGCAGAATAAAGTGGAAACAATTAAGACCCGGGGACTTCTACAACCTTTATCCATTCCAAGTCAACGTTGGGAGGAGATTTCAATGGATTTTATCACAGGTTTACCTAAGTCCGAAGGAAAGAGTGTCATCATGGTGGTAGTTGATAGACTTACAAGTATGCACACTTTTGTGCATTATCTCATCCATTTAAAGCAAGTACAGTTGCTACTACATTTATGGATAGAATTCAAAAGCTACATGGAAGCCCAAGGGTTATTGTGAGCGACGGAGATCCCATTTTTACTGGAAATTTTTGGACGAAGTTATTTTCTTGTTTGGGTACTCAATTAGCTCATAGCTCATCTTATCATCCTCAATCTGATGGTCAAACTGAGATAGTAAATAAATGTTTGGAAGGATATCTTCATTGTTTTGTATTTGATAAACAAACACGATGGGTCAAGTGGTTACCTCTCGCTGAATGGTGGTATAACACTTCCTTCCATACTGCAGCAAAAATGACCCCATTTATGGCACTTTATGGATATCATCCACCATCCATCACATCATCTTTAAAGGAAAATTCGAAGGTTCAAGCAGTGGAAGATCACATCGAGCATCAGCAAGAAGTTCTCCAACTCTTAAAGGATAACCTGAATTTGGCACAAAATCGAATGAAACAACAGGCAGATCAACATCGCAGCGAGAGAAGTTTTGATGTAGGAGATTAGGTATTTTTACGGCTACAACCATATAAACAAATGTCCCTCAAGCAAGCTAAGAAGGATAATAAATTATCGCCAAAGTACTATGGTCCTTACAAGGTGTTGCAAAAGATTGGTACTATGGCATACAAATTGGAGCTTCCTGCTTCTTCGCGAGTACATCCGGTTTTCCATGTTTCATGCTTAAAGAAGGTTATAGGTGAAAATCTTCCAGTTCAAACAGTATTGCCAGAACTTGATGGGGAAGGGAAGATCATATTGGAACTTGAAGCAGTCATAGAAAAAAGAACTCGACAACTACGGAATCGATCAATTTCAGAGTATCTCATCAAGTGGAAGAACTTACCCACTGAAGATTCTACATGGGAGGATGAGAATTTTATACGAAAGCACCCGGAGCTACTCAAGTGTTGAGGACAACACTTTTTTGAAGGAGAGGGGCATGTTAGGTCCCTATATCACTAGTATAGCCCCTTATTATTGTTAGTGTAAACCCCTTATTGTTATTATTGTACCCTTGTAACCCCATTTTGTTATTATTGTGCCCTTAAATTATTATTGTTAGGTCGGCTAGGATTACATTGTGGCCCACTAGGATTACATTATGGCCCAATGGACTCCTATATATAGAAAGGAGGTTTTGTGAATTGTATCATCCAAGAATTGTTCATTTATGTAATGTATTGGAGGTTGCCCCCTCGAAGTGGCTCATTTCTAAGGCGTTTATATCTCTTTTCTTCTCTTTTTGAGTTGGTTACACAACATTATCTCTTAGAATAGATGGGGTAGCTACATGCCTGTGAAATGTGTTAAAATGAGGCTCAAGGTCCTTTTTTATTATTGAACAATAATACAAAACCCTAAACAACCAAAACCATAACCTGAGGAGATGTAACACCAAGAGTTTATGGGCCTCATTGGGGTTAGTTGGGTAGCTAACTTCTTGGGGTCGTAAATTGGTCATATTATATTTTTTTGGCTTATATGATACCTTGTTGGAAAGATATATCTGAGGAATAAAATTTTTCTTGTATTTTTTTTCCTCCAACTACACGACTGCAACACATCTCAAAAAAATGTCGTTTAGCTGGTGAAAATTTCTCTAGAAGTTCAGGACCCAATAATTGCTAAAAATAGTAAATAAGAAAACCGATGAAACTATCTAGGTGTAATAGAAAGGTGAACACCAATATCCACCTATATCATTCCTCCCCCCTTATGAATCAATGGTCCCCAGTGCATGCAAAGCCTCCACGAGGTGGGGAAATTTTTGGTGAACTTGGTCCTTGGTGAAATACTTGCTCCAGTGAAGAAGTTAGCCTAATTTCAAAACTCTATATAGATGGATTCATTGTTGGCAAGTGCTCTTATGTTGTGTTTCCATGATATGATCATTTTCAGCCTATTCCATGCAGTCTATATTTAACTTTGTCATCGTGAGTTATTCTACAAAGTCGGATGTGGCCAGTAATGGTGGAAAGTATGGTCGAAGGCAATCCACATTGAACATTGGGTGCAAGCTAAGAAATGGGGGAATGTTGAGCTCAAAATAATCCTCTCCCACCACCTTGATGATGGTATGAGTCTGACAATGGAGTGGTTTTAGTTTCCAGTATTCTCTAGTTAGGCGTTATTTCAGCAATTCCATACAAACTTTGCCACCCACCTGAAACTTGTGTGGCACCCGATGTTGATCATGTCGCTTATTATACTTCACATTGGATTTCTCCAAGATATCGTGGACCTACTAGCAAACGTGTTGGATGCATTCAATAAATCTGTTTTCTTTATCATCCTCAGACAATACTGTGTGGATTATGTCTGTGTGGTCACATGAGGTATGGAAACATCAATCCAACATAATGGTTGAAATCCTAGGCCCACTTGAAAGATACTGTGACCAATCGAGCTATGGAGAGCTTTATTATAGTTGTGTTGCACATATGGAAGGCTCTCATCCCATGTTCATGGATGCTTGGAGTTGTACATGGTAGTATATGCACTATCATCCTGTTGACGACCTCTACCTAGGGATGGAATGTGGTTGATTTGGTGAGCTTGGTGTCCAAAAGTGTCCATAGGCTTGACTATAATGTGCTCAGGAAGCTACTATCCTGATCTGATATAATAGTCTATGGGATCCCAAAATGTACCCACACTCGTTCAAAGAAGAGTCTGGCAGTGTCGTGTGTTGTGATACACTTCTTGCATGCCTCCAATATAGACATTTTTTAGAATCTGTCCACAACCATAAATAGAAATTCATTACTATGCTTGGTAGAAGGGAAGATAGAAATATAGTCCATGGGTATGCATTCCCAAGGCTAAGTGGGAGTGGGCAGAGGAGTGTACATGCCTTTCTTCTTGATGGTTGGCTTGTCAAAATATATATCCCAACATATTGTCATATTTTTATCTAATAGGAATACTCTTGCAATAAAACCACTGCCTTTTCTACCCAAAAGTGTCTAGCGACTCGACTGTACTATGCCTCCTACATCATCTTGGCTCACTCGCTTGAAGGAATACAAAGGTGTCCCAGGTGGTAAAAAAGTGCATACTAGAGGTGATAACCTGGCATGTGTTTGCCTCCGAGGAGTGTTTGGTATGTGTTGCTAAAGTTTGGATCGCTTTTGTAAAGAGTTGGCCAACTTGAAGTCTCGTGCCCACAAGAGTTGAGCACAGTCATCAGCACCATGATAGGTGGTTAGCTGAGGTAATCTGCAAGATTGTTGGTGCTCATCTTCTTGTACTTAATATTCAAATAGAATTGTTGCAAGTATGCAAACCATTTTTGATGGAGATCATTCTGTAACTTCCCTTGTGTCTATATGAACTGCAATGGTTGGTGGGTTGTGTGGATGACTCTTTCCTTCCCCAGAATGTAGTGATTCCACTGCCGGCAGGCCTGCATAATTGAATACATTTATTTTTCATAGGTGGGACACTTCTTGACTATGTATAAAAGTGTCTCACTGTGATATGCTACTGGATGACCTTGTTGAGTAAGAAATACACCAATCACATAAGTGGATCAAGCATCTTACTCAATCTCAAATGGTTGTTCTAGGTATGGTAATCTAAGCACAGGTGCAGAGAAAACACAATGCTTCAATTAAATGCAGCTATATTGGGATTCGAGACCCCGGGAAAAGAGCAAGTGTGACTATCAGGTGTGACTATAGTGATGCATTGATTGCATCCAACACTCAATGGAGATGCCAATGAGGATTTCGTGAGCAAGGTTGGCTAAATTTGAGTTCATTCAGAGCCATTCTTCAGCAGGGATTTCGCAGTAGAGGCAGGCTAGCAGGTGGCAAAGATCGATGCATGGATTTGCAAGATCGGGCCTCATTAGTGTGTAGCGATTGTATTGTACTGAGAGCTTGACATGTTCAGCTTTGTATGAGGACTGCTACATGATCTCTATGACATATATTATATACAGATAGTTGGGGTTTTTAGCTTCAATCTTTCCCATTAAACAACTGTGTTAATGTGTGTGAATTTTTATGGTTTCATGTGTGCATTGCAATTGATTTAATTTCCGCATGTGATGATCAATGGTGGAATAGATTCTGTATTGTGCATGAAGTTAAAATAGTGTGTGATAAGGATAATCTTGGATATATAACACATAAGTTATATAATTTCTATATGGTATCGGAGCGATATTGATCATTGCAGCAGATTGCAATTATTGAAGTGGTTGAATTTTGTGCATGGTGGAATTCAAATTTGCTGCAGTGTTTTCTTGGTGTCGAAGTTGAGCATTCATTGAAATGTCTTTCAATGGATTGCGATTGGAGTATTCCCTTGATGGCAGCTCGAATTATATTTCATGGAAGGACAGGATGGAGGCGGTGTTGGATGATAATGGGTTGAAGGAGTTCATAGATGTTGAAATTCAAAAACCTGCTTCTAGCGATGCAGCCGCACTTGACACATGGTAAAAGAAGACAGCAAAGTGTCGAATAATTCTATTGGAAGGTGTGAAGGATCACATAGTGTCCAGCCTTCATGGTAAAGATACTTCATTCTTGATGTGGAAAGCTTTGACGGACTTGTTCCAAAGCAGAAGCGACCAGAGGAAGTTGGCGCTTAAAGACAAGCTCAGAAAAATAAAAAAGGAGAAAGGCGATAGTATACCAAAATACCTCACGAAGTTTTTCCACTACAAGGATGAGCTGGGAAGTGTGGGGATTACTATAGATGAAGAGGACTTGGTGAGCTTGGCTCTCTTTGGGCTTCCGAAGAGTTGGCATAGCTACGAGGACTCTGTCAATGGTCGGCAGAAACTGCCGGAATGGGAGTGACTTTGGTCGGATCTTGTGCAGGAGGAGATAAGGCGGGGTACCAGGGATGGATCTTCATCGAAGAATGAAGATGAAGAAAATTTCGCTTTGGCTACCAAAGCAAGGAAAGGGAAGGGAAAGAAAAATCCTTCTCAATCCGGTGCGAAAGGAAAGAAGCAGGACTTGTCCAAGGTGAAGTGCTTTCATTGTCACCAACACGGACATTATGCCACTAATTGTCCATAGAAGAAGAAAAATAAGCAGGTTTCTGGATCTACAGCTAGAGAGGCCTTAGCCTCGCAGTTTGAGATGGATTTTTCGTTGATCGCATGCTTGGTTTCAAGTGTGATGGGATCAGTGTGGTTTATTGACAGTGGTGCGTCCTTCCATATGATCAGAGACAAAGATTTGTTTAGTGATCTAGATGAAAAGGATCTTGGAGTGCACATCGAGACGGGCGATGATGGTAGATATAATGCGACTAGTATCAGGACCATTTCCTTGGAGAGGGAGTCTGGTAAACCTTTCATATTGAAGGATGTCATGCATGTTACAGGATTGAAGAAGAATCTGATCTCTGTGGCGATGTTGGAAGACAAGGGCTATGATGTTGTGTTTAGCGATGGAAAGGCTTTCCTGCACAGTAAAACAACTGGTGAAACCTGGAGGATAGGCGTTCGAGTTAAGAACCTTTATCAATTGCAGGTAGATGGCTGTGCAGCAATGGCAGGCAAATCAGAAGCAGTGGTGAGTCGGGATGAGGGTGAATTGTGGCACAGGAGATTGGGCCATCTTCACCATGGTGCTTTGAAAATTTTGTAGCAGATTTCTACCGGGCTTCCCAAGGGTACACTTGCGCAGTCAAATCAGTGAAAGGGATGTACTTTGGGAAAATTTGTGAAGACCACTTTTCATGAGAAGGATAGTCGCGCCACGACGATCCTTGAGAGAATTCACACAGACATGTGTGGAACTTTCTCAGTAGCTTCGACAGCAAAGCACAAGTATTATGTGATATTTTTTGATGACTTTTCTCGTAAGTGCTGGATCTTCTTCATGCAGAAGAAGAGCGAGACATACTCAAAGTTCTGTGAGCTCAAGGCGCTGGTTGAGAAAGAGTCAGGGAAGCAGGTGAAAGCTCTAAGGAGCGATAATGGTGGTGAATACATCTCTGGCGAATTAAAATACTTTTGTAGCGCAAAAGGAATTCGAAGAGAGCTCATAGCGCCTCATAACCCAGAGCAGAATGGGGTCACGGAGAGAAAGAACAGAATGATCGTGGGTGCTGCACGGGTGATGCTGCATGATCAGGGCCTTCCCATACACTTGTGGGATGAAGCGTGCAACACTGCGGTTTATATGCAAAACCGTTGTCCTCATAGAGTACTTGGCATGAGTACACTCGAAGAGGCATTTTCTGGTAAGAAGCCTGATATTTCTCATTTAAATATTTTTGGCTCACCTCTTTACATTCATGTGACGAAGGATGCCAGGAAGAAGCTGGAGCCGACCGCAGAGGTTGGGATATTTGTGGGGTACACAGAAACACCCCACAATTATCGTTTGTATTTTCCAAACAGTCGGATGAATATTGTGCGATGGGATATCAAATTTCATGACGAGAAAGCCATGAAGTTGTCGCTTGAGAGGGAGCCACACTTGCATGCAGATGAGGAGCTATTAGTTCCTAAGGATGAGTCTCTAGATGTGGATCAGCCACAAGAGGAGGTTCATGGAGTGGAAGAAACCACTCATTAAGCACCAACCATCAGAGGGCGGAAGCGCACTATAGAAGCTGAGCGACTGGCTCAAGATGCAAAGAAGGTTGTAGGAGCACCTACATCATAGCACAAATAGAGACAATCACCTGACCGGTATACTGGATACATGGCTCTTATGAGCAAGTGTATCGTGACGGAACCATCCTCTTTCGAGGAAGCTGTGGAGGATCCCGCATGGGTAGATGCCATGGTGGAAGAGTATGATTCGATTGTCAGAAACAGTGCATGGGAGATTGTCCGAGACCGGAAGGGAAATCAGTGGTGGGTTCAAGATGGATCTACAAAGTAAAGCAGGCAGCTGGCAAGAGTGTGGAGAAGTACAAGGCAAGATTTGTTGCAGGGGCTTCTCACGGTCCGGGATGACTATCGCGACCTTTGCACAGCCGCGAGTATTCTTCCACACTAAGACCATCCCTTGCGCTCTCAAACGTAGATGGGTTGGCATGTTCATCGGATGGATGTGAAGGCGTGTTCCTCAACGAGAGTCATTGAAGACATCGAGAAGGTGTACATAGAGAATCCTGAAGGATTTGGGAAATCTTCGCGACGAGTTGCATGTGTGCGGGCTCAAAAGAGCGTTGTATGAAATTTTGAAACAAGCACCTTGTGCTTGGTACACCTGAGATGAACGGTTATTTCACCGAGACTTGGATTCTCCAAGAGTGAGGCGGATCCGAACCTATACCAGATTGTGGTAGAGGGTAAGTTGCTGATCATTGTACTTTATGTAGATGATTTGATTTTGACAGGTGATGAGCTGTTGATACACTCATGCAAGGCTAATCTTGCAAAGGAGTTTGAGATGAAGGACTTGGGCCTCCTTCATTATTTCCTGGGATTGGAAATTTGGTAGCGGAAGGGTGGATTGTTTGTGTCTCAAGGCAAGTATGCCCGGGAGATACTGGAGAAGTTCAACATGCAAGGCTGCAAGCCTATCGACACTCCTCTTCCTGGTGGTTGGAGGAAAGAGGATGCTACATTGGCAGAGGTAGTGGATGCCACTATTTATCAACAATTGATTTGGATTCGATCATGTATCTAGTCAATACACGATTGGACACATGCTATGCTATTAACCAGCTTTCACAAGCTATGGTTAAGCCTACCAAGCTCTTTTGGAAGGCAGGCAAGCATGTCCTGCGGTATCTCAGGGGCACATTGGGATATGGATTGTGGTACAGACAGTCAGATGAGTTGAAGCTGCATGGCTTCACCGATGCAGATTGGGCATGGATCCTAACGGACAGAAAGAGCACATCTAGAGGGATTTTCAGTATTGGTTCTACAACAGTTTCTTGGTACAGTAGGAAACAAAGATCCGTGGAACTCAGTTCAGCGGAGGCTGAGTACATGGCAGCAAGTTTGGCTGCATGCAAGGCTATATGGATGAGGAAGATCCTAGTCGGGTTGTTCGGTTCACACTTAGATCCTACTGTGATATATTGTGATAATCAGAGTTGCATCAAACTCTCGGTTAATCCAGTATTTCATGATAGATCTAAACACATTGACATCCAGTATCATCATATTAGAGATTGTGTGCAACGGAAGATCATGTTACTTTCATACATTCCCACGGAGGATCAAGATGCTGATATCTTGACGAAGGCGCTCACCAGGAGAAAATTCGAATACCACAGAGGCAGGATCGGGGTGGAAAATAATCCCTATCTTGTTGAGAGGGAGTGTTGAGATTGCAACAAGATGATGAGCTTAGTGAAAAGAGTCGCCTTCACTAAGTGGGCCCGCAGGCTATTTTTGGCGCAAAGTCTATTTTTATACTATGTCTATTTTTAGACATGTCGATCATATTCTATGAGTTGCAGGATGCTATTTGTGGATGGTTGGTCAAGTTGGAAAAATAGATGGACTTCTATTTTTAGACATATTGGGCGGAATCTATTTTTAGATTGCCAGTCTAAAAACAGATATGTCGAATATTATTAGCTCTTAATAATATTTGGACTCTAAACATTATCTTATTCTCTTGGAGAACTTCAGTTAAGTGCACAGATGTGGCACAGCAGCTAATAGAAGGAATTACGCTATTCCTGAGGGTTTACTGGAGCTAATGCATGAGGACTTCATTTAAAACGCATGTGACAGAGTTTGGTGGAGTTATAAAAGTAGTTGGTGGAGTTGTATTTAGTTTAACTCAGTTAGACTCAGTTGAGCTAGTTGTATCTAGTCTAACTAATTGATACACTAGTGAGAGTGCTGTGAATTAATTATTTAATTAATTCACTAAATAATAACTCATTAATCAACTGAAGAATACATCAGTTAACTACGGTGCATGGCAGTTTCAGTGGAGACCAGTGGAGAGGTAGGTGAAAGAGCAAGTGTGACTATCAGTTGTGACTGTAGTGATGCATTGATTGCATCCAACACTCAATGGAGATGCCAATGAGGATTGCATGAGCAAGGCTGGCTGAATTCGAGTGCATTCAGAGCCATTCTTCATCAGGGATTGCGCAGTAGAGGCATGCTAGCAGATGGCAAAGATCGGTGCATGGATTTTAAAGATCGGGCCTGATTAGTGTGTAGCGATTGTATTGTACTGAGAGCTTGACATGTTCAGCGTTGTATGAGGATTATTACATGATCTCTATGACATATATTATAAACAAATATTTGGGGTTTTTAGCTTCAGGCTTTCCCGTTAAACAGTTGTGTTAATGTGTGTGAATTTTTATGGTTTCATGTGTGCATTGCAATTGATTTAATTTCCGCATGTGATGATCAATGGTGGAATAGATTATGTATTGTGCATGAAGTTAAAATAGTGTGTGATCAGGAGAATCTTGGATATATAACACATAATTTTAAAAATTTCTACACTCAAAGTTGTATGGAATCCATAAAATGGTATTTATATATCTTATTAAAAAAATATATATAAAATGGTATTTATATTTTAGTTCATGTGCATTTCATAAACACTGAATTTGCATTATGTGTGATTGAAATATAAATATGTTTCATATGAATGTATAATTACTTACATCCTATATCACAACTTTGCTTATCTTTTTATTTAATTGATTAAATTGCTTACTCCGCATATTTTCATATAACATATTATATTAATTGTTTTTTATCAGTTTACTAAACTTATTATAACAATACAAACCTCTCTTTTAAAAAATTATTATTCAAATATTTTTTTGTAATGGGAAATATTAGTAGTAGTATATTAATTCACGCCTGGACACGGCCAAAACTTGGGATCTTTAAAATATCAGTTCATAGCCATCAATGGGAAACAAAGCATGTTTTTTGATCAACCCAACTCAACTTTTCTTTCCAAAAACTACAAACTTATCCTTTGCTTCTTGACTACTGCTATAAATTCTACAAATTAAAATTATCAACAGTTTACATATACATTTTAACATCAAAAAACCAACAAAAAAGCAAAAAAGGGCCCTTAGAACCAGTTACTCCGCCATTGTTGCCGAAATTTTTAGGTCTATTCTAATTTCTTCTTCCTCCATTGTCATGCTTTTATCAATAAATTTGAATTGAAGATCTTCAATTTGACACCGCAGTGCATCAATTTCATCCTCTAGTTGGCGGATTCTTTCATTTTTTTCCAATTGTTGCTCCTGCATCTCCATAGTTTGCTTTTATTTTTGGTGCATACACCTTTGTATTATTTCCAATCCATCCTTAATTTCAACATGATATTTGATGTAGTGATCAGAATCCGCGAGAAATTGACCACGATCCTTCACCATACATCTCCGCATTCTTCCAATCTGAGGTCTACGGCAGCCCCAAGTGCCTGAAACAAAGTTTCCTTCCTCATAATGACTCATTATATCCCAACACTCCATGGTACCAAGACAAAGACTCCCTGAATTATCAAAATAACCAGCAACCGAGACTCACGACCCCTGAAAGGCCGCACAGACTCCAAACAACCACAATTCACCTCGCCACCCACAACCGCAACACTATCTGAAGCCATTGTGGGCCATGGAACACACACAGAGACCTCCTTACCAACACCCTGCAACAACACACTTCCACACTCCTAAATCACAAACATGCAGAAGACACAAAACATTCTTCGACCCCGAACACTGAAATGACCTGAGCTCTCCTACTTGGTCGAGAACCAAAGAAAACTCAGGAAAAAGAAAAATCATTCATCCAACAAGGCTATAGAGTGAAACAACTATTTAAATAGAAAATTGTTTTCCTGGAATTGCAGCAGGGGCCATGAATTGATTTCATGTCGCAAGCTTCTCCACAAACTTCAATAATTCTTATGCTCAGTGAAATGACCTTCCTCTTGTTCAGACTCGACTTCCCCCGTGCGAACGAGTGACACCAGTACAAGAGAATTAAATTCCACTCCTGATATCCTAAGTTTCGCATGCCTACACCTTGAATGCGTTAACACCAGAGTTGATGCGAGGGGTGATAAACCTTTGCTTCCATACAATTTATTGTACTTCCACCGAGTGTTTAACATGGCCAATTACTTTTGGAATGTGTCTGAACTAATATGGGAATCGGCGTAAGGCTCCATGTGAGGCAAGGGAAATGGGAATGGGAAAATGGGGTTGATGGGACGGAG